>VYZW01027487.1:240929-384924 GCA_013401315.1 Balaeniceps rex | reverse complement strand
AGTTCAGAGTGGTAAAAAAAAAAAAAAACAAAACCAAAACAAACACCCAAAAAAACCCCCAAACCAACAAGAGAGTAAGATTCTGTAGCTTTCTGGTCAAGGCAATTATCTAGAAGGGGGGAATCTTTGAGTTTCAGAGCCCCGCTCTTAGAACTGCGTGTATTTTATGTTAGGTGTAGTAATAATATGCTATTCTAATATTGAATTGTTCTTAGCCTCATTTTAATGCAAATTTGCAATGGCTTTGTTGAAGTCATTTATTTTTAAAGCTGAGAGCAAGTCAAAACCATGTGCGGTACCTAGTTTAGATATGGCTTCCATGTGACACATGCAAAACTTGTATAACTGGCCATGTAACAGATGGACTCCCTAAAAGAGATTTGCATTATTTGAAGCAAATTTCCTTAAAGGAGATTTAGATTGATATAACCTGTGTATAGGCACTTAGGCACTTATTGGTCTTCAGTAGCTTCAGAAGCTCTGAATTCACACTGATTTTTTTTTTTTTTTGGAAAGCACTGAAGTTTATGATTGCAAACTATAATCTTAACTAACTTTTTAAAATGGAGTAAAAGCTGTTCATGTAATTTTTGTTCCTTCAAATGAGTTCCTGAAACATCGGTTCAGTTGAAAATACTGCAATGGAAGATACATTTTCTCATATACTACGTGCAATTCCTTTAGCTTTGCTCATTGAAAAGGTATTGATATATAAAATGACTTCTGTTGAATCCCACAGAAGAAGTAGGGGGAATCAGTCAAGGGGATTATCGAGGTGGAAAGAAGAGATGTTTCAGGTGCTCCTGGGGAGAGAAGGAGGATAATGGAGGTGTAAGGGCTGTTGGGGAAGAGAAAGCTCTGAGGTACCGTGTTACTCGTTTAAGTGATGTACTGAATCACATGGTTGGGTTTTTTTCAAGACACATATTATCTGTGTATGTTCAAAAATGGCAACTCTTTAAGGTAAAATGCAGCATTGCTTAAGGGAGTTTTTTGGTTTTTTTTCTTTTAACGATATTAGAGTCCAAATCTGAGACATGAATGGAATAAACAGCTTGATTAAATTGAAATATAAAGATGTACAATGTAAAATCCATCTTATAAGCAGTTAGTCATGTTGTTTAGGCCCAGAAAAAATAGTTTAAACTATAAGAGAGTACTGTATACCATTGCCACAGCTGGGTAATGGTGCAAGTTTCAACATAAGATTTGAACTTTCTGTCTGTTCTTACATACTAGACAGAAATTATCCTTGAAGATATGTCACTCACCAGCACATGAATCATTGACATCTTCCCTTGCTTTAACCCAAACAGAAAACAAGTCTGGATTTGCCAATTTACCTTTAAAAACGTTTGTTATGATACGCTGGCACTGTTCTAACTGACCTTGCTTCTGGCAATTTCTTTTCAGTATCTCTCCTTTCAGTGGGTAAAGGCAGTTTTGCATTTTGACTGAAGGGGGTTTAAGTACCATGGATGCTGATGTGCTGAACAAGCCAGGTGAAAGTAGAGATTTATTTGTAGATTTTCCTTCTGCTAAGGCATTCTGACTCTTGGAGTACTTGGATAAGTTCATTTATTTTTAATTGTCAGTTGGAAAATAGGCATTCCAGCTTCTGAAGAATACTAAAGGCTGAAGATAAACCTGCATCATCTTTGCATACGAAAGGTCAGTCTTAGAGGCATAAGCAGAAGACTGCTTTTATAGTGACTTGTTTTGATTGCAGAAGACTTGTGGACAAACAAAAATAAGTTGGACAAACCAATAGGTCAGCATTGCTTTGGACCACAGTGATCTTCTTACAGGTTGGGTCACAGGAACGTGATGTATTCCTACTATGGCTTCTGCAGGCATTAGAATTTGCAGCCTAAGCTGATTTTTACCTCCAGTTGTAACCCTCTCCTTTTTTAGTAACTTACAGCAATTTATTTTGAACTGAATGCTGAAAACCTGTTTTCCCTTATTTGAATCAACAGATAAATGTGTTTTGCTTTATTTCAATAAAAGATGTAGCGTTTTCACAATTTATCCTTCATCAGGTACATCAGCTCATGTCTCTTCGTGTTATGGAAATCTTGAAGGTCAGTTGTATTTATAGATGTTCCTTGGGAAACTTTTTAAACTTTCTAGGACAACTCTTTGCATAGTGGTTTACTTTTTGCAGAATCACATGTGTTAATTTCCCCTTACATTTGTATGCTCAAAATTCCACTCCAGCATAAATGATAGAATTATGTCCTGGAATGGTTTTGTCCAGCCACGGTCTACTCTTGAAAATATTTTGTGACTATATTGATGAGAATTCAACTTATAACAATTTATTATTAACTAATAAAAATGTATTGAACCAATTTACTAACAGAAAAGTGTCTTTTTCAGATAGAGTTTATTCCTTTTGTTGGGTGTGAATGTAAAGTGAGGCATTTTCCTTCATTTAAGGAGGAGAACTGTACCACTTAAATTAATGTGTTTACCACTTAAATTAGTATGATGTATCAGAACATAAAAAACCTTCCAAAAAGGGGAAGAGTTGTAAGGCTATATTTGCTAGAATAACTTAAATCACTGCTGAAAGGCTAATACATTAATCTAGCTGACTGCACTGAAACTGTCTAGTAGCGCTCACACAACCTGCTGCAGGGCCATAGTTGCACAGCGTGTTACCAAATGCAGCTGGGAACAGTAATTTCAATCATTCCTTCAGGATCTACAAGAATTTGCTTGCTGGTCACCTAACCTGACTCAGGGTGCAGCATTCATTAAAGTTACCGTAGTGCAAGATGCCTTTGTATCTATAACAATAACATCCACAAAAGTAGAGTGAGCACTCAATTCTTCCCCTTACTGGAAAGGTATGAGATGATCTTGTGTAAAAAACCCAGATTGCCTTGCAAGATGCAGTTGAAACTTAATTCCTGCATTCGTTGGCTGAAGATACTTCAGTCTTTCTCCTGTAATAAATCTGCTCCGGTTTTTAGGGTGTGACTAGTAGTCCATAGTGCTTTTTCCTCTTGTTTTGCATTAAAGGTA
The DNA here is from genome assembly GCA_013401315.1 of Balaeniceps rex. Taxonomy (NCBI): domain Eukaryota; kingdom Metazoa; phylum Chordata; class Aves; order Pelecaniformes; family Balaenicipitidae; genus Balaeniceps; species Balaeniceps rex. Next base: position 381,891 of record VYZW01027487.1, on the reverse strand, counting down.
ATGATTTGTAAGGATTTTTCTTAAAGCAAACACACCTTTGGGGCTTGTTTACCAAAAGTGATGGAATGAACCTCTTCCCTTCCTTCCTAAATGCTAAATTGAGTAAGAGAAAATAGAGCCAAATAGGAATGGCTGCCTACATAAGTTTAGCCACTAGATGCTGCCTAAACCACGCAGTTTCTCAGAAGTGTATGGTTGTTAGTGCTTTCTGCGCACCATCCGGCATCCGCAGTGAATAGCTGTTCCTGTTCAGATACAACACTGATGCTAAAATGAGAATATCCTAAATACTGAAATAGTTGTACTTTGGAATATATTTTAGAAAGTAAATACTGAAATAGTTGTACTTTGGAATATATTTTAGAAAGTTTGAAATATGTTTTTGAAAATTAAGCATAACAATATTAAGCATGTTTAGTATAGTTAAATATTAAAAAAAATATTTGGAACTATATTGTGTTTTCTCTGATTGCTTTACCTTAAGAAAGAAAAATCCCCATTTTATAGGTCAGGAGGCTGATCCATGGAATTATGCAGCTTGACTGCTGTCACACAAAAGGCATTGTTAGAATTGAAAATAGACTCCAGGACTCCCCAAGTAATGTGGAGACTGAGTATCTTTTTCCTTTGAAGGAGCTTCTGCGGATAAGTTAAAGTCTGATTTAGTCACCATAGATGTGTAATAAATCTGTAGCATTAGTTAGCTGACTTAGCATCTGAACCTTAGAAACTATTATTAAATGTAACTGATTTATTCATAGTATGGGTAGCAATACAAAGGTGAGAAGAATATGCTTTTGACTTGGAACAATAAGGTTTAAGACTTACTGTTTTCCTCTTTCTTTGAGTCTGATGCACTTCTGATAAAGATTTTTCTCAGTCTGATTATGTTAGTAGATGTATTTGAAATCTTGTGACTTCCTAGTAAAAGAAAGAGTTCCCATCACCATTTTAAAAAATCAGGCTGTTTTTAACAAGTCTTGAATTCACAAAGATGTAACTGTAGTAGAGGGGAAAAGTGTTTTTCATTCTTATACTCTGTAGCCATTTTTTGTATTGTATTTATATATTCTATGAGCAATCTTAAGGAGGACAACCCAGGGAACTACAGACCGGTCAGCTCCTCAGTACAAGAGATCCATGGACATACTGGACAGAGTCCAATGGAGTGCCACAAGGATGATGAAAGGGACTGGAGCATCTCTCCTGTGAGGAAAGGCTGAGAGAGCTGGGACTGTTCAGCCTGGAGAAGAGAAGGCTCAGGGGATCTCATCAACGTCTGTAAATACCTGAAGGGAGGGTGCAAAGAGGATGGAGCCAGGCTCTCCTCAGTGGTGCCCAGGGACAGGACCAGAAGCAATGGGCACAGACTGAAACATAGGAGCTTCCCTCTGAACATCAGGAACGCTGTTTTACTGTGAGGGTGACTGAGCACTGGCACAGGTTGCCCAGGGAGGTTGTGGAGTCTCCATCCTTGGAGATACTCAAAAGCCGTCTGGACATGGGCCTGGGCAACTGGCTCTAGGTGGCCCTGCTTGAGCAGGGGGGTTGGACCAGACGACCTCCAGAGGCCCCTTCCCACCTCAACTGTCCTGTGACTCTGAAACCTAAACAGGGCAAAGATCTTTTCCTTCATCTATTAAAATACGGTATTTTGTTATGAAAAAATAGACAAGCAACGTTTCGATGTTTTCAGGTTTTCCCTCGCTGTGTTCAGTTCATTTGCACAGAACAGAAAAAACCCCACCAGTTTTTGTAGCAGCAGTTCACCTGTTGGGCAGAGTGCTGCATTAGTGAAACGTTTTAAATGAAGTGGGTGATTGTTACATAATCATCAAGATAGTTTGCTGAGCTTGTAAAATAAATACTTTTGCATGAAGAAGCATTTCTATAAGCTATTTTTGGTAGCAAATTTAAAGTAAACAGAGCAGGGAGCAGTAACTTCCCATCTATTTTTTTCCTGTTAAGAAGTGATATAATTCTTATACTATGCACAATCAGAAAAAGTCTGTTTGAAAATAGTAAAGTTCCCAAGAGTGCTTATCTTGCTGTCCAAATCTTTAAAGCCCTTTTGCATTAATATTTTATGTTTAGTAACAGCATTCTAAATAAGTTTGCTATGAAGTGTGTGGGACATCAAGAATATGTATAGTTTTGTGGTGGTTTCCCTTTATCCCTAGCCATATGTCTTTTTTTTAATTAAATGTATATGGTTGAAGCAGAGTTGTATATCACATTCAGTATGTATCCCCTGTTTTCAGTAAAGCCCCAAGCACTGTACTTTTAAAACAACTTCTGTTTTCTTAAAAAAGGTTTTGGATCAGGCCTTGCATATTAATTTGCATATTAACAACTTATTTTGCATGTGCATCAAAATTATAAGTCATGTGAGTCAGAAAAGCAGTATTTTGGAACTGTTGGGGTTTATTATGTATTTATACACAATATTTATATTATGTATTTTTAGTCTATGCATTCAGTTAAAAAAGCAAACTCAAAGTACGAAGTAGTTTCTCACTTCTTTCTTTGTGTTGGGAGAACAGAGTCCTGCAGCTGAATGAGGAACATAATTTTCCCCATATTTTATTGCTGTGACATGAACAGATGCATGTTTTTTTCCTGAAAAGATCTTTGCAACAACTCACAGAACATTATTCCTGAGTGAAAATACAGGCAAACAGAAATCATAGCAAAAATCAGATAGCATCTTACTCCATTTGTAATGCTGTCATACTTAACATTTTAAGTTGAGTAAACTAGGTAGTAGTGGAAAAAAAAAGAGAATTAATCGAGATCATTTTGAAAAGCAGTAAATAGAAATTTTATGGTGATTCAGAGTGCGCTCATAAACTTGGTTCTACTGTCAAGATTGCTATCAGGCTGATAAACATGTTTTATCTCATAAAACCAAAAAATGTTTTACAAAATGGCAAAACAACATGTTTTTCATTCTTGGACTGTAGTTAGGAACACAGATATTGATATATTGTTTACCAGAATAGTATTGGAGCTTATAAAAACAGTAATTTATCTAGTCCAAAAATATCTCTGCTACTTCAGTAGAACGTGAAAGAATTTTTTTGGTAGTTGATACAAAACAACCTCTTGACAGATAACTCTTCTTTTTAACCCATTTGAAGATTTTTCTGTAGCCTTATTTCTGTTTCTTAAATCTTGCTAACATTGTAATCTCAGTTGCATTTTGTGGCAAAAAGTTCCATAAATTAATCAATTTTATCACAATTTCTGTGATGGTTCTTTCTTAGTTAATACATTTAGTGGCTTAGAATTTAAAGGCTGTAACTCTGCCCTCCAGGGTCAGCATATTCAGAGATTCTCCTAGCATTTTTGTTCAATTAAACTACTTTGTAGCTAATTAGCACCATTGACTTTTCCTCTTTGCAGTAAGATTTGTTCTTCCAGGAGTCAATAGGTTAGTCAGCGTGCAGATGAAAAAAAAAAAGGACCATCAGCTCCTTAATGTAAAATACACTTCTGTCTTCTTGACTCTTTTTCTAGTGCTATTTTTTACCAAATGCCCAGTTTTGGGTGCTGGAGCTAAGAAAGAGCCATTCTGGCCTGCTGTGGAGTGACTCCAGTTCCTCATCCCACTCACTGGGCTGGCTGAGGTCCAGACCATGTCCACCCGCAGTCATTCCCCAAGAGGCCGGCAGAGGTTGTACATGTCAAGCCACCACGTTACTTCATGGTGGAGCATGAGAGAAACAGGGCGAGTAGGGATCCTGCTGTAATGAAGGAGGGGAGAACAGATTGGTGTCCCCGTGCTTACTTAGTGGTGACAAGATGCTCCACAGCAGTGGTTCCCGATGTAAGGTTGTCCTGGTTTCAGCTGGGTTAGAGTTACTTTTCTTCCTAGTAGCTGGCATAGTGCTGTGTTTTGGATTTAGTAGGAGAAGAATGCTGATAACACACTGATGTTTTAGTTGTTGCTAAGTAATGCTTAGGCTAGTCAAGGACTTTCTTTTTCAGGTTCCCATGCTCTGCCAGCTGCACAAGAAGCTGGGAGGGGGCACAGCCCAAGATAGTTGATCCAAACTGACCAAAGGGCTATTCCATACCATATGACGTCATGCTCAGTATATGAACCGAGGGGAGTTGGCCAGGGGGCAGCAATCGCTGCTCGGGGACTGGCTGGGTGTCGGTGTGTGGGTGGTGAGCGGTTGCATCACTTGTTTTCTTTTCCCTGGGTTTTGTTTGTCTCTCTCGTTCTCCTTTTCATTGCAATTATTATTAGTATTATTATTACTATTATTATTATTACTATTATTATTATTATTATTTCAATTATTAAACTGTTCTTATCTCAACCCATGAGTTTTCTTACTCTTGCCCTTCCGATTCTCTCCCCCATCCCACCGAGGGGGGAGGGTGAGCGAGCGGCTGCGTGGTGCTTAGTTGCTGACTGGGGCTAAACCACGACAAAGGTCTAGAGCTCCATGGTCATAATTAAGTAGTTCGGAGCTAATCTGCAAAAGTATTGTGCCTTTGCCATGTTTCTGGTTATGCATTTGTTAGTGAGTGTATGTAGTGGAGTGTACAGAGTCTTAATGATTGACAGCACTGCAAAATCCAGAAGATTTTCAAGTACTGCTTCAGAAAGAGCTCTGTTTCCTTAAGCATGGGATAGGGAGTTAGAACTGCTGGGCACTCATCCTGGTGAGGACTTTCTCTCTCGGTCCCTTTGTCCCTTGAAAGGGTATTAAAAGGTATGCTGTCAACCTAACAACCACCACTTACTGATGGACAGTCGGAAGATGGAAGCTTTGACAGAGCAAATACATGAGGCTCACTGGAGAAGAGGCTGGCAATGCAGATGGTAGACCCCTGAGAGGGAGAGCAGACTTTGTTCAAATTATGCCTTCATTAGCTAGTTTAAGATCAAGTTGAGATGTTTTCAATGACCAGTTCTACCAAAATAGACTAAACACCTCTAGTACATTCTTAAGGCCTGTCATACTGCCCAGATTAGGAGGACAGTCAGTCTAGGCTTCCTATCAAGTTACCAGATTCTTCTAGTGAGCAATTTAGAGTAAAAAAATGAATTCTCACATTTGTCCTCTGGATGAGCCTATTTTGTGTCGTCGTATATGGGTCTTAATTTCCTAACAGAGGAAGTGTGAATGCTCTTAGAGTAACTTTTCCAAAAGCAGCCTCAGTTTGACTTATTTCTTAGAGTTTTGCTGCACATGTAAATTCTGGCCAGAGTATGCTAATGTGTATTACCTCCTGTATTCCTGCAGGAAATCCTTGTTTCTTTTCATTTTTCCAGTCTTTCAAGATGCAATTGCACTCATTGATGCAATTTCCAGGCTTAAAGGCAGAATTCTGTGTCCTGCTGACCCTGCAATAAGGCTGTTGAACAGACCTTAGCCAAAAAAAAAAAAAAGTAATTGAGTAGCTCTAATTTATATAAATTCTATATTTAAAATTATATTAAAATGTATATATAAATTTTATATATAAATTGTATCCAAATATATACTATAATATTGTATAATATAGAATTATATGATTTTTGTAATATGTTATACATTTTTTTAATACCTATATGAAATGTCGCGTTACCTGTCTTTTCTCTCACCCACAGTAGCGTGCGTCCTAGTCATGCATTCTCTCCTTTATAGACTTGTTTTCTCTTAAAATCAGGGTGGCTCTTTCCATTCAGCTCACCTCTGATCAGTCTGTGGATACCAGTAGGATTGTTCTTTGGTTTCAAACCCAAATGGGGGCAATAGGGAGTGGAGAGTGGTTTGGTTTTGAAGTTGGGCTTTTTTGTAAATACCTCTTGTCCTAATACAAACCTGCCATCCAATGCAAGGTCTGTGTTCCTCCCCATAGGCAGGGAGGGACCGGGACCTGTTTATTTCCCTGTCCTCTCCAACAAACCTCACAGTAATGACAGTTCCCACTCAACACTTCCAAAACAATCTCCTTGATAAGCCTCCTCCAGGACACCTCCCCAGTTAAGATGCAAATCGGTAGGTGCTGTGAGGGCTGATCTCTCGATGCACAGGTGACTGCCTAGACAAAAGTGAAAAATATACATGTAAAGTATATCTAAGAGAATCAATACACCTAAATTAATATTTTACAATCAGCAGCAGTATTTATTAAGCCCAAACCAATCTCAGAAATGTAGTATAGCAAAAATGGATAGGGCAACCCCAAATGGAGCAGAGAAGGCAGGCTAGCCACTCTGGCAAATGTAGTTAAGAGATTTTGTTGTCTATATGCTCCGAGCATGCTGTCTCATAGTTAACTCATACCTTTGTTTTTAATGGAGCTGTTACGGGGTGTGACTTGGTGAACTGTTTTCCACTTGGTACGTTCCTCTTATCTCTGCAAATTCTCCATGATCATATTAACATTTTTCATTTTAAAAAAAAGAAGTGAGCAGCCTTTTGTTGCTGAGCTGCAGCTGCTGAGTGTGATGCTGTGGTTCTAAATAACACAAATTCAGCATCACTGTATCAGCTAGTAGCCGAGCTTGTGTACGAGCATTTCTGCTTTCTGCTCTGGGATACAAAACATCATATGTGTTTTGCAGTAGTAGCATATTTGCAGCCATCTGTAATTGCCTCCTACTTGCATATGCTTAGTCACTGCATACAAACATACACCTTCTGCTGAACTTCAGAATTGTGCTCCCCTCTAGTAAAGCTCATTATGTTTTTAGCCGTATGGCATTCTAAAAGCCTCTTTTGACAACATTAGAGCCCAGTAATCCAGATTTACCTCCAAGGAGGCCAGAGGAGATAATTTAACCAAACCATTATTGTAAGTACTTACTTTCTCATGTGATCCAGTGACATTTTGATAGAAGTTTTGTTGTTGTCGTCAGTGTTGCCAAGTAAATGAAAGCATGCTAGTATGAAAAAAAGTAACAAATTTATTACTGGTAGAGCCAAAATAACATCACAGGAATGCTCTAAAACAACACAATTTAATAACTCTTTTACTTCCCCTGTATTTTTAATATAGGTCTTATATGATCCTTCATCCTATTGCTAGGTTAGTATTTCTCAAATGATGGAGTACTCAAAGGTGTACTTACCTCTCCCCTCCAGTCACCAGCTGCAACCCACATTGGTTGCTGTTGTTATCTTGCCTATGAGTCTGTTTTTTCCAAAGTGGATGTTTGGGGGGTTTGCCGACCTCTGAAGGCATGAGGCTCATGACTACCCAGGTTTCTGCTGGTGGTGATGTTTGCAGTTTATTGGCAAGTGTACTGTCCAAAGAAGTCTGCCTCCACCTCCCCCGACATTTGATCGTTTAGCCAGAACGTAGCTCTCTTTGGCAGTCACTGTTAACTTAGGGAGGGGTTGTCTGGGTCAGTGATCTCCAGGGCCTTGAAGCTGAGGAAACACACTCCCCCTGGTCTACTTCTCCAAACACCAGCCTTCAGGACATGGTGGGATGGAGCTAAATGCCAGGTTGATGTACTTTGGGAGGCAGTTTCATCCTGAAACAGGGATGAAATTGGGATGATGTTAGACTTCTAACAAAAATTAGTTGTATTTGGGGAGGGAGAACATGTCTGGGAAACTTGATCACTTCTAGCCAAGATAGGATCCCAGAAGAGGAACCAGATACTGATAGCCATGGTATCCTTTCCATGACAATAGTCATTTGGAAATCTCAGAGTGGTGAAGAATATCAGGCTGCAGACCATCTTAAGGATTTGAGGATCTTTTCTCCCTCACAGTTTGATAGCATGAAGCTTTTTAAAATAACTTCCTTTCCCCCTATATTACTTCTTTATCACTTCCATATTCTTCCAATCTATGCCATTTTATAGTGGTCTAAGAAAAGCCTTTGGAAGTATGTGTAGTCAAACTACTATTGGCATTTCAGCCTGTGCTGCTGCATAAACTCTTCCAGCGTGTTCCTGTAGGGTTGAGCTTGCAGAGGACTGATGTGCCAGCTACACAGGCAGAACTGCTGTCCTGGGGTATCCTGAGAGAACTCCATGAAATCACTCCTGTGTAATCTTACCCTTCTTTCCCCCTTCTGGCAAAAGGAAAAAGAAATAGCAAAGTCCACAATCGGTTATGTCAAATAGCGCAAAAAGGTTTAGTAGCTTGATTAAGGATTTATAGTACCTGTTCATGACAAAGAGGAAGTCTATTGCTGCTTGCTGCTCCTGTTTGATCCACATCCTGGCTTTGTGAGAAGGGTTCAGCTTGTTGCCAATACCCAAAAAGAGTTGGCAGGCTTCCTCAGGAGCACCCTGCAGACTTCTAGAGGGGGAATATTACTTTGTGCTACATCCTGAAGTTGAATTAAATTCTATGGAAAAAATGACTCCCTATCGAATTACAACCACTTCATAAGAGGTATTTTAGAAGGCGTTTTATGCAACAAAAGGTTTTATCAGGCAGAAGTACGTGGCTCTGATGCCCAGAGACAGCACAGCTGTGTAATTCTGCGGCTGGGGAGCCCAGCTGACTGCACCGCTGTGTCAGAGCTGGTGCCTGCACACGGGAACCCGAGAGCATGCACGGCTGGGCATGTGGGGAGACAAGCTCAGCCTCTCCGTGAGTAGTGCAAATCTGGATCTGTTTATTCTTTTGATGAAGCCATGCTCCAAACTCTCTGTCCTTGCTTCTGTTCTCTATCCAGGCAAATAGCTCTGCCCTATGAAAATACATTAAGTAACGTGAGATGGTCAAACAGAAAAGTAATGGGGAACACAGAAGTACCTAAATGGCTAAATAGAGAACGTTGTAGTTAAGATCCAGATTTTATGTTGATATTTATGTAAAACACCAATTATGTTGTGACTTGATTAAAATACAAGCCTTTCAGAAAGAACAAGAGCAAAACATCTTGTCTCTACACTGAGGCTGTAAAAATAATTCTTAAGATGATGAAGAATAAATGCTTTTTATAAAGCAACAATATAATCATCTGGCTAAAATAATGAGCTGTTTTGAGAAATTATCAATGGACAAAGCAATCCTAAGGGAATAAGAGGCATTAAAGGAGGAGTGAATGCCATGCAAGACAACACCAGAGGGAGTTTCTGGTTATCCTTCTCTAGGTTTGTATTCATGAACTGCACCACAATTTGTCTGCAGACACTAATGTTGTTGTTACTGTCACATAGCGAGACTAGAAAAGCACATGGATAAGGTAGAGAGAACAGAAGATATTGGGAAAAAAGTTACTAAATACAGCTATTTTAGTAAAATACAGGTCTTTAGACTTGATAGATACATGGACTGAGAAGCATAGAAAGGGAAAGAAAAAGATCTCAGTAAATATCTGCCATTACTCTCTTTTCATTACAATGGGGGAAAACCATTCAACAAAGCAGGAGGAAAACCTACAACTTTGACGTTTAACACCTGCAATGTATTTCGAGAAAAAAAGGATTTTCAAAGCTCAGATTAAATCAGATGAGTGTACTGATTAGCCTTAATTGCTGCTGATAAAGGTAGGAAATTAGAGGGGCTTTTAGACATTTTTGTTACCTTATAACCTAGCTGAACTACCTACTGAATGCTACGTATTAGACACATACTTATTTTCTGTTGTATTAAATCTAAAGTAATGGAAGGAAGATTTGAGCTTGGTACTGCAATAGTTTTAGGAGAGCTGGATTGCTTTTCTGGTTCGTTTGCCAACCTTCTTTGGACTTCACATCTCCTTCTTTTAGTTTCCCTTCTACAGATGGAATTCAGATTACTTTCTCCTGTGCTCCCTTTGTCTTCCTTGCCTGTTTAGACGAGAGATGCTTGCACTTTTTTCATGTTCTCCTTTTCCTTCTGTTTTTCTCCTATTCATTGTGGAGAGTAAGAGGAGGATGTCCATCCCCTCCTCGCCCAGGCTGGATGTGGGAGGAAGTGTTTCCAAGAAGCCTCTGAGAGCAGGGTAGTGGGTGTAGGTTGAAGGGTCCTATGGAGGTGGGATCATGGCTAGGGGAGGCATCACATGGCTGGGGTAGAAAGAAGAGATGAAGCAGAAGGAATCTTGTGCTTTTCAGCATGTGTCAGCAACTTCATAGGAGTGAGGGGTATTGAAGGTCCCCCATGCTCTCATTCTGCACACAGATTTCTCGGTGCATCTCTGTCCTACAACCTCACTCCTGCCCGAGTGTAAATGTTAGTATTACTTGAAATTTGTCACCCTCTGGTGGTGATGTAAGTAAGAGTAGTTTGGGAATCTTCATGTCCAGGCGGAGAAGGGTATTCTAACTTCATTTCAAATCAGACGTACTTTCTTTGTGCCAGTGCTCTGTGATCTTCTTGAATTAGTGGTATGTAACCTTCATTTGCCTATCATTATTGCATAACTGATGATAGCAGTATCATCCTTGTTTTCCTGATTCCAAAGCACTGGCATTTAAGATAACACAGCTGTATATTGCAAGGGATAAGCTGTGCTTTTGTGTCTTAAGTCACTAGAAGCCTGTCAACAAGGTCAGAAGAAAATGGAGGCACCAACAGGTTCATCTCACAACTTTTCTTTCCTTTAAAGGGTTTATCATTTACTTTTCTCCTTTGCACCATTTTTACCATTCTTTGCAAAGCAGTTACTTGACATTTCCTTGCACGTACAAGTGTGCAGAGTTCATTTTTCTTGGGTATTAATATTTTGAGTCTGTGCTATCAGTTTACATTATCTGTATCTACTCCAACACCACTAATGGCTCATAGTTTCCAGCATTTCAGTGACTAGTCTCCGGACTCTCTTTTTCCCAGATAAGCCAAGGATTTGCATGTTTCTTTGCCTCCTGGGCACTTGAAGCTCTTATGTACAGTCTGGAAAATTGAAGATTATTTTCATTTCAGAGACTGAGATAAAAGACAGGGAAAATAATCCAAAACCTACCAAAATGTGCATGAAACCTCTGGCCCAGAAGCTTATTTGAAAAATCGTAACAACCCTTGATTATCTCAGCCCTGTTTTCCTTGCCCCCAATATTCTCCTAGTCATTAGGGTAAGCACAGTAGGCTAAATTCAGCCCATTGAGAGGAACCATCATAAGGCTTTTGCATTATTTATGTCCCACTTGAGTCTTCAAAACTAGCCTTTTCTACAGGGGTGAATTTTACCCAGGGAGAGCTAGCGTTTTGTGTCGCTGTGTAACCATCGGTCTCTCACACAGCCAGGTCCCTGTAACAATATTTATAAGCTCTTTCACATCTAACATAATAGTTTGCTCTCCAAGTTCTCCTGGGTTGTTGTTCCCCCTGCTCCATTAGCTGTATGCTGCTGAATAAGTTGCCTTAGACATTTCAGTGCCTCAGACGCTTCGTACAACTGGCAGTTATAATGGTTGGCCTTTGAAGATGGCGGCCTCCTAAGCCTTGTCCAGATGTTGCTGTCTTGCCTGGTAAGTGTTGACCGCTTTGGCCTCTTGGTCATTTGCTGTTCAGTTTTGGCAAAGCAAGGTTCATGCTTCTTTGTCCTTTCCTCTTCATTTTCAATGGTTCTCTGGAAGTTTCTAATTCGCATTCGATACAGAGCTCAACTTTTCCTGCATATCTTGTAATTGTTTTTAATCATATCATTGTGTATGAAAGCTTACAGCAGTTTCTATTGCAGGACTTTGAGTCATGCATGTGTTTTCCAGTATTTAGTTTATTGTTCTTTTTTGTTTCCTGCTTTTCTTGAACTTGAAATCTGATCTTAAATCTTCCAAAATCTTTTCATCTCCAAGATAATAGATTTTGTAATTAGTCATTAAATTACTAGCATAACGCACTTACTGGAACTGTCTGGAAATTCTGTTTTGTCATTTATTTTCCTTGTAAGTATCTGAAAGGTTATCATATGCTGATCTCATTTATACCTGTTTAAATCCAGAAAGACTATGCTGAAGGCAGAGGAGACACCCTCCTGTTAAGTCCATGTGTTTAGGATAAGAATCTGGGCCCACCTTGTTTTAACTTTGATCTTCTTTTCTTGGAGTGGAAGAAGTCACTTCCCTGTACAGTGATGATTAATAACTCATGCATCCCAAAGCAGAAAACACATTTGAACAAAAACAGTCCTCGCTCTTGCTATTATGTTTTTTAAAGGTGATAATTCGTCTCAAATTTATTTCTTTCTCATAACACATCTCTGTCAGGGAAGCCATAATAGCAGGAACTTTGTTACTGTAAAATGGCATGATTAGATGCCGATATTTACTGAGTACTTTGTTTGCATGTTAATAAGTAGTTGACTTCCACTACAAACCTGCACACCCTGAACTTTGTGTGGAAGACAATGTTTGTTTCCTTGGAAAAGTACATTGACATTAAAAGCTAATTTACAGGTAATTACTTTCTTTCTGAAACTCTCTATCAGAAGGTGCAGAAGAATCTTTCAATCAGTTCCTTATCTCTCTGTTATCCTCACACTTCAGGTTTCATGGAACTACAGTCCTTAAAGTGGTTTTAGATGCCTGTGGCTATCTTTTATTTGGAAAACACTTTAAAAACTGCTGTGACAATAGCATTTCAGGCTAGGCTGGTAGTCTAAAGAATCAGTTTTGAACAATGGATGGAAGAACAGAATTTAAAAATATATGTGTGTATGGAAATGGAGCAAAATGCCTATCCATAGATGTTCACAAACAATGTAGAGATGATTATGTTGAGGTGATGACCTGTGAAGTGGGCTGGAGACAGATTTCTCTCATTCACTGCTAGTATGACAGCGTATTTATGTCAAGCCATGCTTATAGCAGGTCAAATCAGAAGTGTTGCGTGTGGTTAATTCTTCTTAGGTCTTTACTATTTCATTCTGTGTCACTTAAAGCTTCTCCTCCTTCCAGTATTGTTCTGCTTCAACCATGCCTCTCATCTTCTTACTACAACCATCCTTTACGGTTTGCCAGTGGCATCAGCTTTGACATGTCATTTGTCCTTATGTCCCAAAAATCACCTTTGCCTTTCCCTACACTCCTTCCATCCACGTGGCCTCTGCCTATTTTTCATGGATGTCCTTCCGTGCTTATGGGCTGATGATGACAAGGCTGTGGGTAAGTCATGACTGGTAAAACAATTTTATTTTTTATTTAAATTCACACTTCATTAGGTCACTAAGACTGTGTATTATATGGAGCAGAGGTAGTCGTCATATAATTTCAAGTTTGCTTTTCCTTTTGTCAACCCTACACTTCCTTGTCTGTCTGTCTGCACTTTTTAGTGGGCCAGATCCGTGGAAGCAGCCACTGTGTAACATACAGGTCCCAGTTTAGCAAAGTACTTGAGCATATGACTAACTTAAAGCATCTATTTAAGACATATGCTTATGTGCTTTGATGAATGCTTTGCCAAGCAATTTCTGTGTCTTGCTGGGAAAAAATACAATGATAATATGCCAAGAATTTGACTATGAGACAGTCATTAATGAATACACCGACATGGAATATTTGCTTTTCCAAAGAAGCTTTTGCTATGCCTTCTCTTTTGTGCATGGAATTTTGTAGCAGGGACATTTAAGTGATGAATAGCTATGCAGTTTAGTTATGCTAGCTAGTAATCATGTGAAAGATCTCTTTACTGCAAATGGATAAACTGGGGAGAAAAAGAATCAAGTATGGAGCAATAATATAGTAAGTGAGAAGACTTTTCCTCTTGATGGACATCATTCCAGTACAGCCAGTGCCAAACCAGTGTAACTGAGGAGAATCCAACTAATGTTATTTAGAAGTTTGCAGTCCAAGCTGAATTAAGGTGCATATTTTGTTCCAGCAAAGATTTTTAGAATGCCAGTATTTCAATCAGCAGAGAGCCTGTGAGACTGCAGGGAAAGAGAGAAATGAAATGTATCTGTTTACTTACAGAAGGGAAGAAAGTGAGATAAGATTTCCCTTTTTTCCTTTGCATGGGTTACCCATGGGGCTAAGCTGACGGGAGTATCGTGCTCTCGATGAGAAGCTGGATCCCAACTTGGGCCCTGCTCCTGCTAAATTCGCTTCTACATGAGCAGCCTTGGCGATGCTTCGTCCCTTGCTCCTGTGAATCAGCCCACAGAACAAAGCTGTGATAACGAATGGGTCTCTAATTGCTCTCAGTCCAGACTGGCTGCTACTTGCTGCCGTTGTGGGACAGGGGAGAAGCAAGAATTAATTGTGGCCCTGTAAAGAGCCTCGTGCCACAGCTGTTCCCAGGACCATTCCTGTAACTCAGACTACGTGTTTCAGTGCCCTGCAGAGGAACACAGTTATTTTTATCCATCACTGATCTTTGCTCCAACAACCAGTGCTGTAAATGAATGGCACATGCAAAATGCTCATCCTAAGATTATGTTCTCCCCAGTGCATGGGCAAGAAATCAATAGAAGGAAAATAGTGCGGTGTCACTGAGAATATTAATTTCCCCCAGAATAACAGATTGAAACGGGAATCCCCTGGGCATACAAACTAAGGCAAGCAAATGCAAACCTTAAATGCAGGAGAAAAAAAGAAGAAACTATGTCATCATGACGCAGTCTCCAAATCCGAGCAGATACTTTTCCAGGGAGAATTTTCCATGGTGGTGATTACCTAGAGCAATATGTAGTGGTGTGATAGGAGTGGTGGCAGTACTTGGTAACCAATTTATGAAAGGCAATGCAATGAGTCTCGTGATATTAAGAGTGCCTGCAGACCCTAAAGGGAATCTGTGGGCAAAAAATAAACCACTGGATTTCTATATTCTATTACCTAGAAAGCATCACTTTCCCCTAAAGTTCTTTAAATTACATTTTTGTAGAAAATGTGAGGAAATGAGGTGCAAAAGTTCTTGCAACAGAGGTAACTAAGCGGCTTATAATCTCAGAAATGGTGAAAAAGATGTCCAAAGAAGGTGAAATGGTAAAGTTCATCAAAGGTACAGGATTTAGTATTAAATCTAGGAAAATGAGATTTTTAAAATTTTCTAAGACAAAAGCACTAATTACGTGAGGTCCTCTGAGGTGACATTCGGCCTCCTCCATGTTGTTCAGACTTAGGAGCGCTGGGAAAGCCTGTATCAGAGATTGGTGTGGTGATTCACTGGAGTTGGAAAAGTGCATACTTTTCATTAGGAGGCCCAGAGCACCCTAGTGATACGATCTCTGTCCAAAACGTTGACCCAACACAGACCTTCCCCAAGACATGACATGATTCAGTCTCCCAGGTTAGATCAGAAGAAATCTGAGAGGTCTGAAAATCTGAGTATAATAATGGCCAAAGGCCAAGGCAAGCTAACAAATTTGCATCCCTGATTAACCTGGTTTGACTCTGGGCATCTGAAAGGCTTCATCTCAGTTGTTGCCATTTATGGTGGAAATGGGCCTTCATGTAGAGCAAGCCCTCCAGAGAACATCTTTTCTCTTCCTAGTGATCAGCGTGGCTCTGACCTTTTTCTGAAGGGCCTGTTCAAGGCACCTGCTAATGCAGAGGGCAATAGTAGAAGACCCAGGGAATACTAGAAGATGTTTCTCATTGAAGAGTGGAAAGCATGAAAGTCCTCTTCTAAGTGAGGTGTTCAAGACTTTGAGGCACATTGCTGCTCTGCAAGGATCTGGCATAAGCCAGGCTCTTTGGGATATCAGGTTTCTTGTGGGTGGCCTACAAGTCTTGAATCCAAGATGTGAACCCTGGCAGCTAACTTAGGTTTCTCAGCAGTTCACTCAATAAATGAGATAGAAATCTGAGTGGCAGGATGAATGCTGGCAGAAACAAGACTGGGCTGCGTGAAAAGAAGCGTGGCCAGCAGGTCAAGGGAGGTGATTCTGCCCCTATACTCTGCTCTGGTGAGACCCCACCCCACTGCGTCCAGCTCTGGGGTCCACAGCACAGGAAAGACATGGACCTGTTGGAGCGGGTCCAGAGGAGGGCCACAAAAATGATCAAAGGGATGGAACACCTCTCCTATGAAGAAAGGCTGAGAGAGTTGGGGTTGTTCAGCCTGGAGAAGAGAAGGCTGCGGGGAGACCTTATTGCAGCCTTTCAGTACTTCAAGGGGGCTTATAAGAAAGATGGGGACAGGCTTTTTAGCAAGGCCTGTTGTGACAGGACAAGGGGTAATGGTTTTAAACTAAAGGAGGGGAAATTTAGGCTAGATATAAGGAAAAAATTTTTTACAATGAGGGTGGTGAAGCACTGGCACAGGTTGCCCAGAGAGGTGGTAGATGCCCCATCCCTGGAAACATTCAAGGTCAGGTTGGACAGGGCTCTGAGCAACCTGATCTAGTGGAAGATATCCCTGCTCACTGCAGGGGGGTTGGACTAGATGACCTTTAAAGGTCCCTTCCAACCCAAACCATTCTATGATTCTGTGATTCTGCTGTGGTTCCCCAAGGTGGAACCATTATCATGAGAAACACATGAGCTTTCTTCCAAAGAAAAAGTGTCTTGGGAGAAAAAACGTCTGTGCTCATGAGCATAGCTATGTGGTGGCAGGAGGGATAAGGTCAAGAGATAAAAGCAGCCCATTGAAGATGATAGAAATCTGACTTTTATGGCCCAATTGCTCAAACCTTGAGAAAAACTTTATTGACGTTAAGTGCCCATTAGCACCGAGTGAAGAAGATACTTAAAGTGTTGTCTTCACAGGCATGACTGCTCTTTGTCCATCCTTTGGTTTGATCAGCGGTGTGTTCTCAAGTCCCAACAATACATATAGACCCTCTGCTTTATCATTTGCAGGATCAAGGGGAATATTTTCACTCTCCTATTACCAAAATTATCTGCAGGAAGAGTAGGGAGCAGGGTTTTCCTCCCCTGGAGATTGGTGACAGTTTGGTGCAGTCTTTCAGTGCAGGTATTTTTCTGTATCTCAGGTGCCTGGTTTTGCTCATTTAGCTAATTGCCCAATATTATGATTTGGGATCAGGAATTTTCTCTCACCTCAGATTGGCAATGACTGGGTGGAGAAGAGTTGCCTTCCTCTATAATATGGGGCATGGTTCACTTTGTAGGGCTGGCCTGATTTTTATGTAACAAACCCCTGGTTTTGGAGGGACATAGCATATTGGTCATGCCATTCATTTCTCCTGCTACCTCCCTATGGCCATTGTAGTGGCAGCTTTTGATCTTCGGCTAGGACTGATGTTTGTTAGAAGTGTCCTACGGCTTGCAGCGTGGGAGCACGCAGCATACGTAATCGATGGGTCTGTCGGGTCTAAGTGTGATTACATTGATGCAAGAGCTGTCACACAGGGCTGAGCTCAGTAACCGGTTGCATGGCTTATCCATTTGCAGGCTATGAGAGAAACTCAGGCTGCTGCCACTTATTCCTGAACTCTTCAATAGCTTCTGCTTGCCCAGGAAGAGAGCAGCCTTGCATGCCTTGCACAATCTCTGCAGTACAATGCTCATGTGGAAAACCTGAGTGAACAAAAAAAGATTTCCTAGGGAAGAGACTTCTCTGGAAGATTTCTGAAGGAGAAAGATGAAGGTAAAGCCCTGGAGTCATGCCTTTACTGAAAAACAATCTCGACTGCTGATAGTAACTGTGTAAATCTACTTGAATGAGAGAACAGTGAAGCATCTTTTTTTTTCTCTCTTTCATAACAGAACACTTAGGCACGAAAACCCATAATTTCCAAGTGAGTCACTGGAAAAGAGTAGATTTCAAAGGAACCACCATGAAGTTTGCAGCAGGTGAAAGCAGCCAAAAAATGAGATAAGGGTGAGGCATTTCATGTTCATAACCCAGTCAGCAACTTCAGTCCAGTCAGCTCATGCACTTACTGTGTTCACGTGGGAGACCGTAAAATATGGTGAGGTTTTATGGACTGAAAAAAACAGGAGCCTTTAGAACTACACATGGGCTCTAAGTCTCTCAGCTCATCATTTAATCTTTTCTTCAAAGATATTGCTTCTTAAAAGCATAAGGTTATTAACTGGCTTTGTCAAAACATACATTACTAGTCTGCACAAATATAAGCAAAAAATATATTGCATTTTTTGCAGTTTGGGTCACTAACTGAATATGAAGAAGTGTGGCAGATTCTTCATCCTTGTATTTTTGTGTCAGAATTGTATATCTCCTTAAAAGAAATTATCTAATTACTCCAATGAAGATTTATATGACAATCTATATAGATAAAGCCTTTCACCATGTGTTAGCCTGCAGCTAACACTTGGTAGCTTTACCTTGCCTTTTAAATCCTGTATTCTCTACAACAGGACAAGATTCCTCAGCATGCTTTGATTTGTTGAGCTGTGTGAGACTAGATCCAAATCTCACTGAAATCAGTGTGTCCAATTTCAATAACTTCAATGTGCTAGGGAAGCATATGTTGCTCAGGCTATTCCATCTTCTGTGTCTTTATAGAGATAAGGGCATGATCAGTAACAAGGAATCTTACTCAACCTAGTAGTGGCACCAGCTACGTGAGTGCCTTGAGAAAGTTGTAGTCTCAGTGCCTGTCTCTGGGAAGTGCTGCAAAGCCCTCTAATGAAAGCCCTTGTTAACAGCATTGTCCTCCTCTTGATTGTTATTGAAAGCTTAAGTGTACCCTTATGATAGTTAGGCTGATCGCTGTTTTCTTGGAGCATTTCATGTGAGCAGAGTTAAAGCGGCCCTTTGAAATCTCCAAACCAGAGCCTAACCACCATGAGATGAGACAACTGCACCAATAATACATCTTACGGTCACCAAAAAGGGCAGCCTGGCCCTCTTTTTCTTCTTCTCCCTTGCTCTTGGCATCTGTGGAGCGTGACCCTGCAAGGGGCCAAATCAGCTTGTTGACCCAGCCTAAAAAAATGCACTGTTTTTTGCTGGATTAGTCCTCTACTAGTTTACTGAGCTGGATTAGCTCACAGAGGGTTTGTACAAATGCTCACAAGAAAGAGATGGGACTGTGTGGTTGCATGCATGAAATTGTGGAGCATATCAGTTTACCTTCAGAGATGCAGGAAAAGACTCATGCTTGAAGGCTTCTCTTTTTCCAGCTATATTGATTAGTCTGATACAAGCTGATACCTCTACCTACAAACTTGCCTGCTTTGTCCTTAGACCATCACAGCTCCAATATTACTACTCAATAATGCATACAGTGATCCCTTTGTCATTAAAGGAAATTCTCAGGAGCCATCCTGGACTGAATAACCTCTGTGAAGACCTTTGCAAAGGCTAGTTATTACGTGGAGTGGACAATAAAGGGAAATGAAGTTTACATTTGCTTATCCAAAAGGCCAGAGAGAGTTCATAGATTATTCTTTGCACAGATAAGCTAGACCTAATGTAAACACTCCTCACTGGAAAGTATCTGCTGTTTGTTTTCCTAACTTTAACCATGTGGCTAGCAAAAGCAGAATAAATGAAATAAAAGACAGGCATTTTAGTAATAAAAATCCCAGTGTCTTTGAAAGCTCATGTTACTGGCCCCTGAAAAAAAATTAAAATTATCTTTTCTACTCACTGCATGAAACACATGCTGATGTGCAAAGCTTTCTTGTAAGTGAAAACTTGTAAGATTTCAAGCCCATCCCATCAGATATTCATCATTACATTAGAGCAGAGCAGTCTGCTCATTTTAATTAAACCACTGCTCCTATGCCCTTTATTTGGGCAATACTGATGTTTTATCAGGTTTTCAATGAAATTAATGGATATTTGTCCAAGGGAGAGCTGGAGGATTGGAGGGGAAGGTTTTAATGCTTTCCAACTCTGCTATAGAAAATTCCAAACAAAATCCTTGGTGAATATAAATTAGCATAGCATGGCTCTTAAAAATCTCACCCACCACCCATCTGTATCTTTAGATTCATAAATATTTGAGGAAAAAAAATCTATCCTCTCTGCCAAATCTGTTTACAGACTATTTCAAACCAACCTGTGATTAATTTGTTTGCTCTTCACTGTCTTTTTCAAATGTGACTAAACTTAACAATTTATATCACCGAAGTCTCGACTCTCCATAGTAAGTTGTCCAACTGTGTCTGGGTATTTCAGAGCTAACAAAAGGGTTGGTTTTACAATTAATCCTCTCTGATAAAACTTTCCACTCACAAGAATAAAACTTTCATTTCTATTTTTTCATCAAAAAATTGCAGCCTGTTCTTGAAGAGTTGGAAACATGGGGCTGGGTGAGGGAAAGGAGGACTGGCCCCAGAATGAAAACAGACGACCTGGCTGTTGGAGCTGGTCCAATGCCATGATGTAGTGATGTTTGTGATAGCTGCCGTTTCTATGGCAACATGACAGCATGATTTACTGCCATAATAGAGAAAGCAAATGCAAAGCTTTTGTTTAACTTCAATGCCATGAGCTATTTGTTGATATTGGGGAGAAGGGAGGGAGAAGTCCTTTGCCTTCTAGTTAAGCACATTACTAACATGTCTTAAGTATAAAGAGAAGTCAATCGAGGGATCATGCTGTTCAAATCTCCATTCTGTGCTCACGGAGCTTGCACACGCATGCAGGCACGGCGCTCAACTTCCTTACGATGCAGAGCGTGGGAGATTTCTCTGTGCAGACTGCAATACTCGTCCATCACCTGGCTCAGGAGAGCAGCACAGCCGAGGCCACTGAGCACAGTCAGCAGCAGAGTTGTTGGCTCAGGCTTCGTGCTGGGCTAGGTCTCTGGCTGGTGGCTGCAGCTTGAAGGTTAGATGAGTTGCTGGACTAGGGTGGCTGGAGATGTTTGTTTCTGGAGTATGTCAGCAGGGAAGGGTAAAGGTATGGCACCAGCAGAGCTGAAGAGGTGGGTTTATTGGAGTCCACAATGGCTGCAGGGTCCTCCTGAGGTGCAGTGGTGGTGTGGACTAGGGTTTGGGAGTGGAAGGGTGGAGATCCACCTTTATAGTGGGGTTTCCCAAGGCTCAAAGGGCTAAGATGGAGCTTGTGCTGGTAAATAAAAACTACTTCTGGCTGTTGTGGTTGAGATCTGGTCCTCTGGACTGGGTTAAGGTGCTTTGGGACAATGGAACAAAAAAGCATGTTTACTACCTACTCTTACAAGATCCACAAGGAAAAAGTAGAGGCTGGCAGGTAATCATTCCAGGTTTGGAAGATCATTAAGACCTTCCATGTAAGGAAGATTGGAGTTAACACAGGGAGAAAAGGATAGGATAGGGGACAATGTGGGGCTCCATGTTTAGCTTTATTGTTGAACCATGCAACATCACAGCACTGAACTGCAGGCTGGTGTCAGACATTGAATCATCTTTTGTTTAATTGTGGGGTAGGTGTGTTGGATTAGGTGATTGGATACCAGGGCTGGGCAGCTTGACTGTACTGTCACCCCATTTCATCTGAATTTTCCCTTTCTGTCTATCCCTTGCTGAT
This sequence comes from Balaeniceps rex, assembly GCA_013401315.1. Classification (NCBI taxonomy): domain Eukaryota; kingdom Metazoa; phylum Chordata; class Aves; order Pelecaniformes; family Balaenicipitidae; genus Balaeniceps; species Balaeniceps rex. Next base: position 360,667 of record VYZW01027487.1, on the reverse strand, counting down.
GTGCCAAGCCATGATCATGAAGGAGGGGGATCAGCCAGGGTAACCCTACAGGGAACTGAAGTCGCCCAGTATGATACTGGCTCTGCCACTGGCTGCCCATGTGAGTGGCTCTGTGGGGGCTGCTCAGCACCAAAAATGGGCCATGAGAGATTGCTTAGTTTCCAGCAGTGCATCCTCACCTGAAGCTTACGCCTTGCTTGTTTTGTGATGCTCTCCCATCTGGGAAAGTAAGATAATCCTGAGCCCTTCTTGCCATGGCCATGCCTGGTTTGAGTGCCGGGAGTGGGGAGGTCCTGGCCGAGGCAGTGGCCACCTTTACTCCTTCAGTGTCTTACATTCATCCCTCACTGTTTGCTGCTGAGCACTCTCAAGGGCAGGAAGTTCAACTAGACAAGCCTCCCATCTACTCCACTAGGACTCTTCAGGTATGCTTATTTATTAGTATATTAAGCTGTCCTGCTTTCAGCTGGGATAGAGTTAATTTTCTTCCTAGTAGCTGGCATAGTGCTGTGTTTTGGATTTAGTATGAGAAGAATGCTGATAACACACTGATGTTTTAGTTGTTGCTAGATAGTACTGACACCAGTCAAGGACTTTTCAGCTTCTCATGCCCTACCAGCGAGAAGCTGGGAAGGGGTACAGCCAGCATAGTTGATCCAAACTGACCAAAGGGCTATTCCATATCATATGACATCATGCTCAGTATATCAACTGGGGGGAGTTGGCCGGGGGGCAGCGATTGCTGCTTGGGGGCGGGCTGGGCATCGGTTGGTGGGTGGTGAGCCATTGCATCATGCATCACTTGCTTTGTATATTATTTTTATTATTTTTATATATTTATTATATAATTTTATTATATAATTATAGAATTATTATATATCTATTATATAATTTTAGTATATATTTTATTCTTTTATATATTTATTATAATTTGTTTATTATTATTATTACTACTACTACTACTACTACTACTATTTTACTTTATTTCAATTATTAAACTGTTCTTATCTCAACCCACGAGTTTTCTCACTTTTACTCTTCCTATTCTCTCCCCCATCTTACCGGGGCAGGGGGAGTGAGTGAGCGGTTGTGGGGTGCTTAGTTGCTGGCTGGGGTTAAACCACGACATAAGCACAGTCTGATCCCAACTAGCACTGAGCAGCCTGGGTCCCTACCATCAGGCTACCTGATCTTCCCTAACAGGGTGGCCCCATGCCGTCATCCTGATCCTTGTCCATCCTAGGGACAGCTCCTGAACCCTGCCATGCAGGTCCACACGTTTAAGTGGAGGTACTGCTGCTCTGAAGCAGTGTTAGTAAGATCCAAGTCAGCCTTTACTGTCTCTTGTAAAATGTATCTGGTGTCATAAGATGTTTTTTCCTGTGTAAATAACAGGATATTGTACATCAACAATAAATAGCATTGTTGAAATGACAGAAAGCTTTGGGGATAATTACAGGGAAGAACTTAACCATTTACCTTCCTTATACCTTGCAATTATAGAAGGGTGTTTGTTTATTCTTTATTTAATCTGCACCAGTTCTTATTCCGTAAGACCCTTTTGTGGAGTGTGCTGCTGGAGTGCATTTGTAAAAGAAAATTAGCAAAGAGGACACAGATGTTGCTCTGCATTCTCTTTTTAGCCATACAAATTATAAACAATGTCTCTTTACATTAAGATACACTTTTCTGTCTCATATTGGTTTTAGAGCTGATTCTTTCAGTATGTTTTCTGTTTAGAGCAGCCTGTTCTTGTTTAAATATCCCCACTACTGTACTTCATCTGAAAATAATATTGCTTTCACATTCAGTGCACATATCTCAAATCCATATGCATATTACTGAACTGATGCAAGGACAGAAGAATTAATAGCATTGTAGAGAGCCACGAAAATGAACAGTGCATTTCTCACTAAAGTCTGCACTGACAGAGTCAACAAATGTACTCTGGCTCAGGTATAACGAGGTAACAGGTAGCAGCCCCCAGAGCAAAAGTGCCTTCACCGCTGCTACCTTATCTGGGTACATTAATATAGAGTCCAAGAGCTGATGGTGGCGGAGGCTGAGTTGTCTTTCACTAAGACTTTATTGCAAAGAACTCTTTCCTCCTGGAATACACAGCATTCAAAAGTTCTAATGCAGATTTCACGGCATAGAAATTTTAAACTTTTCTGTCCAAGATCAAAAGAAATTATCCATGTTTCTGGTACTGTTTTCTTTTATAACCCTGATGTGAAGGCATTCTGACTTCTGTCAAATTTTGATACGGTTGACCATGGTTGATCTGCTGATAAGAAGATGTATTTAAGCTGAGTGCTTTTTTTTTCTTCCCCCCCACCCCCGAATCAATAACTAGGTCACATTGGTTTTAATTCAATACATGCTCCCACCAAATATACATTTTAAAGATGAACTGTGTTAAGATCACTACTCTCAGCTTCTGAGTAGACAGCAACAGATAACAAGACAACAACGGTGTGTGTTCATGGGGGGAAGGGGTGCTATAATTGCCTCAAACTGGAAGAAGTTTATAATGAAGATGTGAACAGCTGTTGTTAGGACTCATTCTGAGCAGAAGAATGCACCTCCTGATGTTTCTGTTCATTCGAGACATTTCTGTGCCACATGGTGTCCATCATGCTGAATGCTTTTCCTATGGGCTGGGTAGCTAATAAGACAGAGCAAGCTTTATGTTGAACAGTGAGATGTCTTGAGTCAGCATGTCATATGCAATAAAAAACTATGGACTTGAGTGGTGAAAATGAATTTACGATACTACAGATTTGCTGATAAAAATTTTCTCCAGCGGTGAGCTTCATATGAAAAAATGAAATCGTCCCACTTGATCATCTTTTTTGTTGTTTTAATTTTGGGAACAGGATATTATTTGAGGCTTTGATGCATTCTACAGTAGGACTTGAACTGGATTTTTAAGATTTTTTGGGGATTAAATTGCAGTTTGGGTTTTTAGTGGGGCTTTTGGATTTATCTTGAAGTTAGAATTGAGAATGTTGCTGTAACTGCTGGAGTCATCTGGAACTTTATTAAACTAGAAACTTGCAGGAGGTAGGGTATCAGTCTGCAACAGATCTTAAAACTGGGAGTCCAGTCTCATGTTTGGGAAACTGAAGAGATTGATTGAGAATAGGCCTATCTGAGGTAAAGAATAATCTTCCTGATGGGTTGTGATGGATTTATCTGTATCAACCCACCACTTAGCTTCAGTGTTGAAGATAATGCAACCAAAAAATCAGCAACCATGAATCGTTTTGGAGAAAGCTTTAATTTTACATTTTGTATTGGGTTTGCATGGCAAGATTTTGGTAGTGGGGGGGCTACAGTGGTGGCTTCTGTGAGAAGCTGCTAGAAGCTTCCCCTATGGCTGATAGTGCCAATGCCAGCTGGCTCCAAGACGGACCCGCTGCTGGCCAAGGCCGAGCCCATCAGCGACAGTGGTAGCGCCTCTGGGATAACATATTTAAGAAGGGGGGAAAAAAACCCCAACCCGACACAAAATGCAGCCAGAGTGAGGAGTGAGAATATGTGAGAGGAACAGCCCTGCAGACACCAAGGTCAGTGAAGAAGGAGGGGGAGGAGGTGCTCCAGGTGCCGGAGCAGAGATTCCCCTGCAGCCTGTGCTGAAGACCATGGTGAGGCAGGCTGTCCCCCTGCAGCCCATGGAGGTCCACGGTGGAGCAGATATCCACCTGCAGCCTGTGGAGGACCCCACGCCGGAGCAGGTGGATGTGCCCGAAGGAGGCTGTGACCCCGTGGGAATCCCGCACTGGAGCAGGCTCCTGGCAGGACCTGTGGACCCGTGGAGAGAGAGGAGCCCACGCTGGAGCAGGTTTGCTGGCAGGACTTGTGACCCCGTAGGGGACCCATGCTGGAGCAGTCTGCTCCTGAAGGGCTGCACCCTGTGGAAAGGACCCACCCTGGAGCAGCTCGTGAAGAACTGTAGCCTGTGGGAAGGACCCACGCTGGAGAAGTTTGTGGAGGACTGTCTCCTGTGGGAGGGACCCCATGTTGGAGCAGGGGAAGAGTGTGAGGAGTCGTCCCCCCGAGGAGGAAGGAGCAGCAGAGACAACGTGTGATGAACTGACCACAAGCCCCATTCCCCGTCCCCCTGCACCGCTCGGGGGGAGGAGGGAGAGAAATCGTGAGTGAAGTTGAGCCTGGGAAGAAGGGAGGGGTGGGGGGAAGGTGTTTTAGGATTTGTTTTTATTTTCTCATTACCCTACTCAGTTTTGATTGGTAATAAATTAAACTGATTTTCGCCAAGTCGAGTCTGTTTTGCCTGTGATGGTAATTGCTGAGTGATCTCCCTGTCCTTATCTCGAACCACGAGCCTTTTGTTATATTTTCTCTCCCCTGTCCAATTGAGAAGGGGAGTGATAGCATGGCTTTGGTGGGCACCAAGATCAACCCCCAACACCTTTCCACTTCTAAGTAGCACACCTGGCTTGTAAAGTTTCAGAAAACACACTTTAAAGAAGATCATAACCTGAGAGTACTTTCTACTTTATTATTCAAAGTATGAGACTATTTTCCCTGCGTGCCCTTCGATTGCTCTCTAAGTTTGGCAGGACGAAGCGTTTCCAGACCCAAAGCAGCCATTTTGCAACCAACAGCTGCCTCTCCCTAGTCCAGCTGGCAAGCACCTTCACCTCTGCTTTTCTCTTTTTTTACTGCTGACATGTTTTGTCTCATTATATCTCCTGAAAACAATTAGACAGCCATCAAATGGCACTCCTTTCGGACTGCTGGAGCTGAACTCTGGTGAAAGGTCGAAGTGTTTCCAATCATCCTCTTTCACATACAGCCTTCCTTTAAAACAGCCCTCAAAAAATAATCCAAGTGCAAGCAAGAAATTTGCAGCTGGCTTATATGAAGGAGCATTCATTAAGTGTGTGTGAGGTAGTTTATATAGCTCTCTTCATGAGTAGAGAACGGGAGCTGGAAGAGATCCAGTTGGTGCCTTGTGCGTCTTGTCATGGCTCAGTCAAATCCTTCCCCTTCATCCTCATCCTGTCCCTCCTTTACTTCTATTTCATTTCAAACTGTCATTCCTGTGTTCTTCTTCCTGCCTGCTGTCATGCAATCACTTCTCTTTAGCTGTCAACCTTAGGATGAGATGTGCTGTGCCTCAGAAGTGCCCATCATTCTGCAGCAGCTCTCAAGGAAGCTGGAACGACTGACTCCTATGCAAACATCTATCCTGCAGCCATCTGGAGACGGGAGGGAGATGGCACCAGCCTCAGCACTCTGAAAGCAATGGATTCATAGAAAAGGGTATTTAAAGCAGTGGAACAGCACAGGGCTTGCAAACATTTCATCACAGCACAGCATGAGGTACTACTCTCAAGACCATGCATTTGTCACTTGCTTAGAACAGTTTATCAAAGAAACAGCAACTGGGCTTTTTTCATTTCACTGCTCAGCCCAATATCACAGCCAGTCTTTTTTTTTCCCCTTATTTCTTAGCATTGGGAGTTAACAACTAAAAGGTACTCAGGGGTTTAAGATACAAATGTGGGACCTGAGAAACATGTTCAGTGTCTGCCTCTGTGCAGATTCCCTTCAAGCTTTTTGCAGGAGGTAAGTTTAAAGGTCCTTAAGATTTTTTAATGTTTTGTTTAAGCAACTGGGATAAAACCTGCAGTCCTATCGAGGCTTCGTCACTGACTTCAGCACAGATAGGATTTCACTTTCTATGTATCTAAACCACAGCTGATCATCTGGAAAATAGGGGACCTTTCATTCCTGTTTTGTCTCTTTAGATCATCAACTGTTCAAGACATTTTCTTACAAACTATTATAACAAAAGCCTGTGCTCAGCTCAGACCATAAGGCAGCAGATTATTATTAGTGCTACTTCTGACAGCCTGGCAAAGAGAACCCTTAACACTTAATATAATGAAGAGGTGAGAACAGGTAGGCATTTTGACTTGCTGGTTGCTTTGTATATCCAGGCTAAAATTTTCAAAAAGTATAGAAGAATTGTTCCCTAAATACTTATTTTGTTTATCAAGCGTATTGGAAGGATAAAAGCAAAATTTGCTCTGTGTGTGGGGGCATACAGGCATGCATGCACACACACACGGACACAAGTGCCTTGGAAGTTGCTTGTAATACCATAATGAAGCAACCTCCTGGAGCTGAGCTCTAGGTCCTCAGGGGAAATACTGACTCTGCTCTTTTCAATTTGCTGAGAAGAAACATTTCATTTTTGAGTCTGACTTAGTGAAAAGGTTGATAGTAGTGGTACTGAAAAGCCTGCTTTTTGAATAAACACTGACTTGCTCATCCAAAAGGCAGTAAAATCACCTTTGGTTTGATGGATTCAGCTGCAGTGTTGAGTAACGAGTTGAAAAATAACATTGCACAGACCTGTCAAGGCACCTCTGCATGATCAGACTCAGCGTTACACAAGCTGACAGCAGTCTGTGGTGGGAAGTTACCCACCAACAAACTTCTTCAAACCAAGTCAGCTCCTGGCTTGTATAGTACAAGTCACAATTGTCTCCCTGAGTCCTGTCTGAGAATGGCTTATCTGTAAACCATCAGAAGTGCTTCTGGAGCCTTTTCAGCTTTGATCTCCACACAATGACAACCATGATCTGGGCTACGTGGAAACTGTGGCCTACAGGGGACAAGATGTGCCCAGCACAGCCCCTCCATCCCGGCGGGAGATGCTGGTTGGTGCTGCTGCATGGGGTGTCGGGGAGGGTGCTCAGCTCTCCGCTGCAGTAACACCCAGTCTGGTCTGAGGCCACTCTAACCACACCACATGCACAGTGGTGATGCTTCAAGCATCACTTGACACTTATTTTTGACTTGCCCATTCTCCCCAGGGTGGTAAATGGCCGCCTCTCTCTGCTGCCAAAGATGGCAAGCCCAGAAGTGGAACAGCATTTGCAAGGTCCACTGCAGACCGTGTCTTTTCATACAGCTAAGTGAAACGCTGCTATTAGTGTGTTGTAACTCACATATATAGATGAACCACTTACTGCTGCCGTGCTGCAGAATAACATTAACACAAGGCCCTTCTCTTGGGGTCTGGGCAGTGCTGGATCCTGCCGGCCTGTGCTGAGCCTGCAGAGCTGGTGCAGGTCCACTCCAGGATGGGCCAATGCTCTCAGGGCTGCTGGGGTACCAGGAACAGGAGTCACGCAGCTGGGGACACATATTGCGGGGCTGTGCCGGACCCCGGTCACCGACGCCGGTCGCCATCCCTGTCCCTGCTCTGCTCTTCTGGCTGGGTGCTGCAGGATGGCGCCATGTTGGGGAGGGCACTGCCCTGTCCCTCGCCATCACCCTCGGCCCCCAGCTCGCCTGCCCTCACCTGTCGAGGTGCAGTTTGGTGGGCACGCTCTGCCATGTCCTTTTTTAAAAAGCAAAGGCAGTTCCTTGCGAGACTGCTGAGCAGGTGTGGGTGAAGCATGCTCAGACACAACTGCAGCGTGCGCCCGGGCAGCCGGCAGCGCATCCTGGCACGTGCCCTGCCCAGAGGAACAATGCAAGCAGGGACCTGGAGAAAGGCTCAGGTGCCTGCGAACTAATCCACTTTTCCAACTACAGAAAATGTTGTAAAGACTGGGAAGCTGACCCAATAAAAAATATTGCTTCTACCTATAAAATGTGTCTTGTCTAGGTCCTTAAACTATCAAGGCTACAACAACATTATCAATAAACACACCTGTATTGCACTGCATAGCCATTTTATAAAAATCTATTTTTCTTTGTGTGAGATCCTCCCTACAGTACAAGAAAGGTAATTCAAAACAGACTTGGGAATAATGGGATACAGTCGCTGCAGAGAAGCCAAGGTGACTCTTTATATAATCTTTAAAACCTCAAAAAAATTAGACACTTCTTTTGCCTCATGAGGACTGAAGCCCTGAAGACCTGATCCCTAATATGGATGAAACATGTGAGAAGTGTGAACATGACTTAAATTCATCACGGCACTCCAAGTTAGGCTGTGCTTGAACAGTTGCTGTCGTGCTTTATATTAAGGCTCTGTGCACAGGTAGTTTATAGAGCCTTATCTGATGATTAATGTCTGTTATAAATATGTTAATTGTGTTACACATATTATAGATAGTATTATAGATAGATGCAAGCCATTACTGTAGGTCAGCTATTGATCTGTTAGTCTGTAAAAAAAACCCTGTAACAGCTCATTAAAAGTGAACACAACACGAAGGGTGACCCAGCTTTCCCTAGGATGGGGATGCTCTCGTCACAGATGTTTCAGATAAATTCTCTGTATCTGTCAGCATGTTTCATCACTTGCCCAACAGTTGTCCTATTAGCACTCACATAAACCTTTTCTGCTTACCTACTTGGTTTTCATGGGTAGGGTAAGTTTCACTTGGCTTTATTTACTGTAACGTCCTGAAAATACCCCCACTATCTACTTACGGTCTACCACGTTCCAGAGACGCCGTGCTGAGCTGGTCTGCAGGGCTGTGTGTATGTAGCAGAAGGCAGCATGGGGCAGAAACCCCCAACCACCTCTGGGCAAGGTGAAGGGGGTGCTAGGAAGGCAGCAGGGTGCCAGGAGGAGCTGCTCGCTTGTCCCCAGCAGCAGAGCTCTCTGCAGGCAGAGTTGCAGCAGGCAGAGCAGCAGCAGCAGGGTGAGCGCTGTGCCTCTCCTCCATCCAGCTCCCAGGCAGTGCTTATGCACAGGCTCCTTAATACCGACTAAGAAGCCGTTCCTGGACTCTCCTCTCCTGAGAAATCCCACCTCTCTCCAGTCGATGGCTGGTCCGCAGTCTTGGGTTCCCTCTTATTTAATCCCAGTCTGGCCCCAGCACCCCAGCACTCTCCAGCAGTCAGTGTGCCACATGATGTGGGAGCTCTGTGTTCAAAGCCTCCAGGGAGCCTAGAGTTCATGTCTCCTTCTTCCTGGGCATGTTTTGTAACCCGTGCTGTGAAAGGTGCCTGCCTCCATGCCCTCACCTGTAGGTGTGTAGGAAATAAAGGGGCTGTAGGAAATAAAAACAGGCCCAGCCTCACCAACAAACTTGAACCCCAGAGAAAGGTGAGATTTCAGAAACACCCCACTTCTCAGCAGTGCTGCTTGCCTGAATCCCTGCTCAATGTGTCAACTCTCATGTGGAGATGCTCAGCTTTAACATCTCCCTCCCATGCACAGGGAAGAGACATGAATATACATCCATATACTGGGGTGCCTATATCAGTTCTGGACATCATTTGGATGCTTAAAGCTTCAGTGCTGCCACAGGCATTTACCTTGAATGACTTATACATGAAGTGCGAACAGAGACCTATCCCCCGTCCCAGATCCCTCCCTATCAGCCTGTCTCCTCACTGGCCAGAGAACTCAATACAATATTTTGTCTGCCCCGGGTTCCTCTTAAACACTGGTGGTCTCTTCCTCCACTCTTAGGTGGAGTCCACCTAAAGCATCTCAGTAGTTGCCATGTGAGCACAGTACAGTCCAAACTCTGAAGCTAGCTCTGCTTCAGGCAGGAGGTGGGTCCAAAGATCTCCAGGGGTCGCTTCCAACCTACATTTTCTGCTCTGATCAATGAAGAAATGCCTATGGGCTGATTTATTTGCAGAAACGATGCTGGGGCCAGACTGTGACCTGCACTGTAATGTCAAAGCAAAGCCCAGAGAAAATTTCATCTGTGCTTCTGAGATTAGAATCCAACTTCTTTTTTTAAGTCCCACGTAATACCTTATTGCTACAAAACCCCTGAGAGCACTGTCAGACAAATCCTGCTATGTAGGAGGATATCGGTATTATCACTGATAATAAAGTTACAAAGGCACGACTGATAAGGAAATGCCCAAATTCCACTCAAGTATTAACTGCCATGGACTTATTTTGGATATGCCAGTACATCTGGAATGACTCAACTGGGTTTTCTGGCTATCTGACATACAATAAGACCCCCACCATTCCCTTTTCTTTATTTTTTAGCTATTTGTAATCAAATCCTGCAGAAAAAGAAATAGCCATCACAACAGTTAGGGAATCTGCAGCACACACAAAAGCCTGAAAAAGAAACATGTTTTGCAAAGTGCCCTATACATCCCAGATGTGGGCTGTTTGAGAGAAGGGGTAGAGTCAGCACCAAAGTTAACTTGCCCTGGCTCCTCCCTGGGAAACACCTGCCAGGGACTCACACGTGTCTGTAGTAAGGTAGCTCTTGCTCATGTACTCTTGTTTGTCAAAGTTGCAGCAGGACGGCATGGGGAGATGACATCTCTCCAGCCATTTCAAGATTTATAGATTAACAACCACACCTTGAAATACCATCCTCTCGTGAGCCGGGCAGCCAGTCAAGAGCCTGGAGCATGCTTTCATGTGTGGTCAGTATGCGACTCTGATTTATGAGCGAGTGCTGTGTTTTGTACTCATTACAGATGCCTGTCTGTTTTTGACAACATGATCTCATTGCTGTTTAAGTGAAAGATGACTCTTATGTTATACTGCTGGTAAACAGGAAAACTATGGTAGAATATGAAGTGATCAAGAGCCGGGAGTTATTCCCCATTGCAAAATCCTCTCTGGCAGGCTCGTGGGACGCTACCATCTACCGGAGGTGCACTTCCAACATTGTACTGAGCAAGGAGCCAGTACTGTGGTCCCTACGGGCCACAGTGGGCAAAGCAAATGGGCAGCCTGGCCACGCTCCTTGAATGAGTGCAAGGAGGCAGGTTGTGGAGTTGTTTTTGGACAAAGAGATAGTGAGAGATCTCAAACAGGAAAGCCAAGTTTTGCAAACCAGTACAGTGTGTCCTAAAAAGCAGTAAACATCATTAAAATGATTTGATGATTTTTATATATGTACATACTACCTTCCTTCTGGCCAGACTGTAACTGCATGGCTCCCATGTTCCTACGTGCAACTGGGTGCTTCTTTGCATCCATTCTTCTCATACTTCTTTCTCTTCAGTTTCTAGCCAGTGTGCACCTTCTTCCCTCTCCCTCCAAAGATGTCTCCATAAGAGCTTTCTGGCTCTACAGCAACAAGCATAGAAGTAAGAGATGGTCTCAGGGTAGAGAAATGAGCTTTCATAGACTGCTCCAGCTGGTGACTCTAGCAAAGCTATAAACAGTTAGTCTGCTAAAGATGTTCCCAAAGACTTGCTCAGCATGATAATACAAGGCTGGGAGCTAAGGGTGAGGTAATACAGTAATTGCTTTACCAACACAATAGCTGAGCCAAAAGCAGAAGGCAAACCAAACCACTTAAAATTAAAAGTGTTTATTGAACTTCAGAGTGCTCTGATCAGGCTGTGAAGACTTGTCTGCTCATTGCCTCACTGTATCTCCACCGCGATGATTCCCTTCTCATCAGGGAGGTAGGTTTACGAAAGGCCCAGGAGAACTACCTCGGCATCAGGAAGGGGAAGGAGAAGCTGGTTCAGCTCCCGCCCCCATGTAAGTGTAAGTCTTTGGGTACTAAGCACTGAAAGCCTTGGAAGTGCAGGAAAATGGTACCTGGATTGTGTCTTAGGACTGATAGTGCTGTGCATTTACAGGGTATGTTTTGATTTTCCTCGTCCTCATATTTCTACATTCCTTTGCCAGGCTGTTCCTCCCCACATCCCGAGCTTTGCCTGTCGTGATGCTATTTCTCAAACCAGAAGTGACACCCTCTTCCATGAGCCATTCTGTGCGTTTTCTCTGAGTCCCTTAGCAAAGAAGAGAGAAACAAGAGCAGCCTCAGACGGCACCAGGTGGCTGGTGGATGGACATTCACACTGTTTCTGTATGTGTCCCAAGTGTTCCCATGTTTTTCTTTGCCTCTTTCAGAAGAGGATCGTTATATCCTCCTGCTGCTCCCTCTGCTCCCATACCCAGCAGCTCATCTTTCAAGGCTCTGCAGAACCGGACTAGCTTTGCTTAGGGCATCATCACTCAAAATCCTTGGTCGTCAATGTGACATTTCCAGGTATAATATTACAATGCTGCTGTTCAAGTTTTATCACTCAAATCCTCAGCAATGTGGGAGGGGGAAAAAAAAAACAACTGAACATATTTCTCTGTTTGCTTTAAAGATGTTTTCACAAATGGGGTGTGGGAGTTATTTTACTCAGAACGAGTGGGCGCCAGACAATGGCGCCAAGAGTTGGATTTTGAAAGACATCTGAGAAAGACCAAAGGGGTCATTGGGCAAGCCAGCAAGGAAGAGCCAGGGTGAGCTGGAGAGAGCCTGGCTGGGTTTTGGCTGTGCTGGCTGAAGGCAATGCAGAACCCGCATGTGCTATGAGGGAAAGCAGGATCTGGATGTGACATGACTGTTTGGAGCACAGGAAAGGGCAGACTCAACCAAGTCAACATTCAGGGGGAAAGCGGGGGCAGGAGGTGTCTGGAGAGGGAAGGTGCTGCTTGCCTTTTCTCTACTCAGTGGGTAACAGCAGTGTCAAGTCTTCCTTATGCTTGACACCTATCCTACATGTCAGCTATGAGTTGGGTATTTGAAGGTGTCCATGACAGTCTGGTTCCCAATTCCACCAAGCTTTGATGCAACGTGGATGCTCAACTGTCACAAAGTGACCTTGAAAAATCTTATCCAATGTGTGGAGAAAAAAACAACCCTCTTAGACTGCAGCTTCAATGAATGTATAAAGCTTGCTGGCACCAGGCTGGGACACGAGATGAAAGCTGACTCAGAAAGGAGATTACCTCCTACTGCATGACTTCACTGCTTTCAGGAGCAACCAGGTGTTTCTTGAGAGACTCCCATCCACCCTGACCAAGGACGCCCACTGTGGGGGTGGAGGGTGGTGGGAAGAGAGAACGGGGAAGATCACTGGGCAAATTATCTAGTTGCAGGAATTGATCAATATGACACACTGCAGGTAGAAACATCTCTGAAACATGCTCTTTTCAGATGAATCAGAGAAAATTTCAAAACAAAACAACATAGCAGAGACAGGGCTGGCATTATTTTTTTTAAACATTATAATAGCAATGTCTGATGGTTCTAGGGGCCTCACCTAGGCATTGAGCAGCAGTGCATACAGTTACCCCATAGTGTATAATCTACAAGGTAGACACTCAGGGAGATGAAGAGTGGGATTTGCAAATGCACTTTAAAAAGTTGTAGCAGCAGAGCTTCCCCTGTTTCACTGGGACACGTGTCCTTGGGTCGCGTAAGTGTTTTTGAGAATCCTGCCCTAAGTGATTTCTGCAGAGAGATGCATGTGTTATATGAGGGGCTGGGTTTAGCCTTCCCCTGCTCTCCCCATTCCCATTCAGAGCCTTATCCATTATAGTCTAGACAAGTCTTGCCCATGCAGTGTCAGTCACAACCTTCTTGAATGTCACCAAAAAGTCTGTAGAGGTTTGCAGAATACTGGAAAAAACATAAAAATAAGTCAAGCTTACGAAATTCTCCCAAGTCCTCAGGCCATCTAGGGGCTCACACCAAGACAGCTGTGCCAAAGAAGCTCCTTGTGTTTTCAAAACGTTGAAGAAGCCCTGGTGGAAGTCTACTCCATGGGAATGTTTTATGGGGAGGATAGCACTGGAAAAAATGGTACAGGAGGGATGTAACTCTGTAATTAGACCTTGCTGGGGAGCTGTGTCACATCACTGCTGGCATCTCGTCAGGTCTGATGTGGGAGCAGGGCTTCTTCACCATGGTCTCCACCCTTCCCCTCATCTGATAAATAGCCTTTCCAAGCACCACTGTGCTCATGAAATGGGGCTGCAGTGAAAGCACGGTGTGTTTGCATGGTTTGCCACCTGGCTCTCAGTTGGGTGACAGGCACGTGGGAAGGTGTCATATGCCCAAGCTGGAAAGACGGTAAGTCAGGAAAGCAGCTGGGACCCTGCTGGGATGGACTGAGGCAAACAGCCCACGTCCTCCATCAGCACTGAGCTGCGGAGGCAGGGATGAGACCGTTCGTACAGACCGGTCCCAGCGTGCATCCAGAGCCCTGTGCTAATGCACGGCCCCTCCATGCACAGGCAATTTCAGCATTTCATCCTTCTTCCCACCATTTCCTATAAGCAGTTGCCTTGTTTTGGAGGCTGATAGCCCACTCTGGTAGCACAGATACAGACTGTCCCCTGCCAGCTGGCCTGAGTGTCCAGATGTTTTCCTGGCCTGCTTAATGGATATAGCGGTATATGGAGATACACTCTGGCTCCAGAGAGGACAGCCTTGCTCCTTTGTAAGTCAGTTAAGGTACTTCTTCTCCTGGAATAAGAGGATCTGCATATGGAAATAATCAGGACCAGCTCTGCACAGGGACAAGCCTTCCCCACCAAGAGGGGAAATTCATCCTTTAACACAGAAATGGCCCCTAATGAACTGCAATGTGTATGACCAGAACCAAAACTGACTGTTTTCACTTGCTGATGCTTACAGTTTGAAAGGAAGTGCAGCCTTGCACAGATGAACCCTCTGTCCTCCAGTTGTCTTGTAGAATTTCATCAGAGTGGCAGGAAGAAACAGGCTGGTTTTTGGCACTGAGCACTGACCCCTTTCAAGAAGCATGAGTTTGTGAGAGGGGATTTCAGAGGGTGCCCAGCTATTCAAGCATCGGCACAAAGAGAAGCTCATAACATCCTTTCCTCAAAATTTCAGTATTCCCTTCATCTGTGCTGGTGCTTCATTCCTCCAAGGAGGGTTACACAAAGGGCACAGTCAGGTTTTCACTTCAGGACTATCTAAAGGAGAAACCTAGAGCCAAAATCAAGTGCCTGCTGCAAATTTTGGATTTGCAATTAGCACAACCTGCCATGCATCCAGCATCCTGCAGAGGAGATTTTGCAGACGTGCAAGGAAATTAAAGAGGAAAATTAAAGGGAAAGCTTACAGTGTGAATAAGCAGGATTCAGAGTCTGAGTGCTTTTAAGCACTCAGAAGCTGCAAGAGGAAATCTTCCTTATGCTGTTCTGCTCCTCCCTGCCTGCTGATTCTGTTCGTTTGGGGCTGGTTCAGTAAAGGAAAGCCATGAAGCATCAGCCCATGAAGCAAAGCCATGTTGCCTGAGGTGTCTGCAACTCCCTGTCACACTCACACTGACACTTAACAGCCATCTCAGGTTGTAGTCTCACCTCTCTCAAATCAGCACAGATTTCAGAAAGTCACCATTAACCTGCCTCTGGCTTCTCCCTTTCCTGCTCCCACACCTTCTTCTCCACCAGGCTGTCAGGAACAAGCCAACACGGGGATGGGTGGTGAGGAAGCAGTAACTAAATAAAGGTATGAAAACACTGTTGTGTAGCATTTCATTTGCTTCTTTTCTCTTTAATTGGAAGCCTAAATGAAGCTGATTTTTGCTTAGGGAAGTAGTTAAAACATCCATGCCTTTTAACAAACATGACGCTCAGCTGGAAGGGCTCAGCTCTTCTAAGCAAGGAAGATTGGGAGTCGGTATTTGTTGAATCATCACTAGGGACTAAAGACATATTCTTTACAATACATTAAGCAAGCCAATGTCTGTGCTATGATGATTTTTTGGCATTAGAAAACAGAAATGGAGAAGTGTCATTAAATCATATGGTCTAGTAGAGAGAGTTGACTGAGCTTTGGGCTCCGGAAAGTTAAGTGTTCAATGTCTCTGGCTACAAGGACTGGCAGTGGGAGGTCTCGCTCTGGTCACATCGTGTGGGGAGCTGCTATCAATGCAATATGAGGAGTTTATTTTAAAGATGCATGTTGTGTGCCTTCAGCTGCCTGTCTGATGTTAAAGCTCCAGATGCGAAGGCTGCGAGGGACCTGCTGGTTCAGGGAGCCTGGATCCTTTCTACAGCCAAAATATCAAACACTGCCAACCATATCCTGATGAGCATCAGGTTTTAAGCAGCTACATTGTCCTGCTCCTGCTGAAAGACTCCTCCTGTATTGGTGAACATACTAAACTTACTGCTGGTTTATATCCACTTGTTGTTGGGCTAATATTATCTCCAGCTTAAACAGTTTTCCTCCTTCCCAGGTTTTTGTCCTGGTGATCTCATAGACAGCAATCCTATCCATCAGGCTTCATTTACCAGGTCAAATGTCTCCAGCTCTTTGCATCTCAGGAGCACCTCGGCACAAGCAACTCCTGGCCAGGGCTAAGTTGCATTTTCCTGGGGCCAGGCTGAAAATATCACTGTGGGCTTGCTCAGGGGACCTGTCAGCACGGCTCCCTGCTCCGTGTACGTGGTGGGAAGCGAAGCCTTGCACCCCCTTTGCTCCCCTCTGAGTGGTTGGTGGCCAGGCCACTGGTCCCCTGGGCTTCACTGAAGCCTTGCAGCTGCCTGCTGAGGGCAGGCAGCCAGAGAGATGCTGCCTCTGAGAGCATCGCCGAGCAGCTCATCCAGCGGGGTGGCGTGGGGAGGCGTCGGACTCTGGAGGCAGGGGAACACACCAGCCGGCTCCAGCAAGGGTGGTGAGAGCAGGGCTGTGTCCCTGCTCCTCCTGCCCTCCTGGCTGCAGCGTGCCCTGAGCCTCCCTGCGGTCACTTGCCGGGGTGAGTAGTCTGTCTCTGGCTTTGCGCTCATCATCTGTGACCTCCCAAGGAGCCGTCAGTCCAGCATCCGTAAGACCCTCCAGATGGAAAAGTGTTTCAGGAAGGCTCTTGGTATGCAATGAATTGCCTATGGATCTCCCCTGTGAAGACTTAACATTTTTGCTTCCTGGCTTTTCTGTCAAAACTGCAAAGATGGAGTATCATTTCCACTTTTTATCCCCCTTACACCTTTGTGTATAATGGCCAGTTATGTTGAATCTGGCCCCAAAGTGCATTTGCTGGCCAAGCAGGCATGGAAGAAGCTGCGTGGTGTGAAAACAGCAGGTTCATGAGGGATGTGCAATGACAGGATCTGTAAGGAGAGCAAACACAAAATGATCCTGAATACAAGATCATCCACACACAGGCAAGTAGGTCTG
This sequence comes from Balaeniceps rex, assembly GCA_013401315.1. NCBI lineage: Eukaryota > Metazoa > Chordata > Aves > Pelecaniformes > Balaenicipitidae > Balaeniceps > Balaeniceps rex. The sequence goes on along the minus strand of VYZW01027487.1, from coordinate 343,790 downwards.
TCTGGGACAACACCAAAAGGCTGGCAGATGTAGCACAGGAGCTAAGGGACACCCATGCCCTTTCGGAGCAGCAGCTAGAGGTGAGGTGGGGATGCCCTAGGGCATCTCAAATAGGTTTAGAAGCCTATGTTTAGGCAAAGGAGTCCCTGACCTCCAGCAACTGGAATGGGAGCCTCGATATCCAGATTTCAAATAAACAGCTATATGGTAGAGGCTTGAGGTGCCTGAAGGTAAAGCTGAATCCCACCCTAAATGTCATAAACATGTTTAGGACCTTATCCATAACCTGTCTCTGATATTTGTACAGGCACCTACTGCTGCATGCTGGAAACGCCTTCTGCCAAGCAAGACTGGAATATTCTCTGGTGTAAAAGAAATTGTGCAATTGGCATAAAAGAAATTCAGTGTGTCTGAATTTGGCATACTTCTGGTATATTGATGTAACTACATATATTTGGCATGCAGTTGCATCTTAAGGAAGTGAAACAAATACGTGCCCGTCTACCGCAGCCTCTGTGTTTACCCAGCACTGAATCCGACAGTGCAGCCAGACACTCACTCTTCTGCAATATTTCCTTTCCGAGCGGATGGCAGAGGAAGGCCGTGTTTAAGCTGCTCTGCAACGTGAGCTGTGACACGTGCTAGAGTCCTGGTCTGCAGGGTCTGAGCCCGACCACAGCGCGTTTCTCTACTGTAGCCTGAAAAATCAGGTTTCCTTTGGTGAAAATAAGTGCGGAGAGAAGGAAGATTCTCACCTTGATATGATTTCAGAACAAAACCAGGGCAGGGACCCAGATACAGGAGTTTAAAAGCATTCCCACCTTCAACTTTAGTTTCAATTACTCCAGAAAAGTGCACCTACACAAGCTTTTTGAGACTGGCACCCGCACTGTGCCTGCACCCATGGGCGACCGTATTCCCATGTGCCAGCTATGGGCGCTGCCTGGCTGCAAAATGGGCCAGTACTCATCCCCCTCTTCTCACCCGCAGGAGGAGCTGTGCTGTCTAATGGCTTGGGAAATCTGATTTTTCCCTTTCTGGCATAACTCCTGACCCACTGTATGATCTTTGGTGAGCTATATAGGTGCTTCAGCACTCATTCTCTCACTTCAAAAATAGGACGACAATAGCTAACTTGTACATGGGGAGAGGGCTGTAAAGCTGGAGCTTCTGCTGGAACAGACTCATGCTCAGTATATTGCTTGATACGTTCACAAATAGGATTTTAAGACACTTTTCTATGAGCGAGAAACTCAAATCAGCACATCCAGTCCTGTAGTCCCCAGTCCTGACTATGAAAACTGTGAATCTATATCTTGCAAAAAAAGAGTACAGCCAAAGGGAAGAGTTGTTTGATTAAACAGCCCCTGTCGTAAGCACCAAATATATCACACATGCAAACAGACCCTAAGTCCAGACCTCAGGAGCCAGTTGCCCAGATGCCTTTGAGGAGCTGGGCCTAAGGGCTCATTCCAACCAGCTGAAGTCAATGGGTCTATCCCTATATTTAAGTTTTTGCTGGATAACAGCCAAAGGCTCAGCATCTTGCAGAACTGGCTCTCATGATGCTGCATTCCTTAATAGCTGGGAAAGAGAGCAAAGCAATGTATAGCAGAAAGTGTCCATCCATATTAGTGGATATTAGTAACCACTTTTAAAGGCCTAATCTATGTAAAAATGTTTTCACTCCACCATCAGCAACTTCTCAGCAAAGGCAGGAATTTCCCACGGTTGACATGCCCTGAGCAAACAGAGGAGCTGAAACAAAGAGCTGGATAATTAGCTTGGAGGGAAGGCGTTCCCGCGCCGCACAGGGTAATGCCTCGCGCAGCTGTGATGGGGATCGATGGAGTGACCTGGAAAATAGACCTGACTTTAAAAGTGCAGAGGGTGAGGGTTTTAACTGTGCCTTTTTAACTTTAAACAGTGCTGCCTGTGGCTTTACAGCTTCATGCAAAGGCAGGCAGGCAAACTGAAGTATGAAAGGAGCCTTATTAAAACACACCATACATTATGTATGAACTTGAACTCTTCCTGACCTCTGTACTCCTGGATCTGCCCCAATCCATAAAAAGCTTGGGCCAAATTTTGTGCTGCTGCAGTAAGTAATTTGAATAAAATCACAAGCTGTTATTTTCAAGACAGTATCCCCAGTTAAGAAAACTCAGGGTGCCATTTATTACGAAGATGCCTATCTCAGAAATGTACCTGAATAATGTAGCCAGATGTAAACACTTGTCTGTAGCTACAGCTCCACTGTAAACCAAAGCACAGCCCCCTTCCAAGTAAGCTGTTAGCATTTCTTCATTGCCACTCACTAGAAAAATTATATTTAGAATGGCAAATGTATAATTGCAGTTAGAGGTGGTCGAAATATTCAGTATGAATGCATGATCTGGTACATCAAGCTGTTTCTTGGACCACAGAGTCTTTAACCTGATCTAGATTATTGCAAAAGGCTCATATTTAGCGTTGGATAGACTTTTTTTTCCTGAACTATGCACAAACACACTGAGCCACAAGGTTGTTTGCAGGCTCTTCAGCTCAGCTGTTTGCTTCTCCCAGCACATGACAGGTCACCCTGCTCACAAGTTGTTGCTTCTCTTCCCTGATTCTCAGCCTCACACATTTCATAAGTCTGAAATGTTATATTAAATATTCTGGTTTCTCTGCAAAATGTCTTCATTAATATGCAAATAGAAATTTGATGCAAGGCAGGTAGTTGGCTTCTCCTCAGAGCTGCTCAGAGACCTCCAAAGCCACTGGTCCTCAGTTCCTCCTCTGCCTGGCATTTGTGGTCCCAATTCTATGGGTGAAGTGAGTGTTTCCTTCTTGCTTTGCTCAGGCAAGATCAAACCTGAACCCCTCTCACAGCCTCATACCCTTGGCACAGGGTCAGCCCACAGAGAAGAACCAGCCCTTTAACGTGGATGGAGAGGCAGCTCCATCTGAAGAGGTGTCAGCGTGGCTGGGCTGGGCTGGACATCCCTTCTGCAGGCAAGCGAGCGGCTGTGAGCATGCTAAAAACAAGATTTGCCTTTGCTCCACCAGCACCAGGTTGTGGACAGTTTGATGAGTCTCTTCAGCTATAAATACTTCTCTGAAGGGCAGGTGTTTGCTGGATAGGGGCCTCAGCAAGTTAAAGAGGAGATTGGGTGAACTGGGATGGATTTCACAGGTGGTTTATGCAAAACCTTCCCAGTGAGTCATGAGCCAGTCAGCAAAGTCATATCATCAGTGTAAGAAGGGTTTCTGCCCCAGACCTTGCCCTCCAAAAGAGAGGCAGTGGCTACAGAAGTGAAAGAGAGAACTACTGACTTGTGTTATCTGGAGAAAATGAGAGGAAACCCCTAAGACACTTCTGAAAATTCAATTAAATTGGAGGCACCTTTCACATAGAAATATTTTTAATGGAAATGAAGGATATTTGGCAAGTTCTAAGCTTCCGAGATACTGATTGATTCTTTAATTTTTTTGAGTGAATTAAAAACATTTCAGTGGTGAAGCGTAAAAGGTAATTTGCGAGTTTGTGTGTTATGAAGTGCAGCCTGCAAAAACAAAATATAAAGTGTCTCTGGAAATAACCATCACAACTGTGATAATTGCTGGCACTGGCTGTAATTCCCAGTAGCTGTCTGTACTCAGCTTTACATGAAATTGGTTTGACTTTGCATTTACTTTTCGATCAGGGCTCAGGTGATTTGAATCCAGGCTCAAATTAAGTATGGTTTTCCTTGTTAAGATGAAGCAATGTATCGAATGCCTAAGGGAAAAGAGCAGAAGGGAGTCGGAAAGCACTTTGTTCAAACTTTTAATTATTTTACCTCATTCACAGTCTGAGTGGCACAATGATATGTTTTTATTTGATCACATCAAACTCTCAGTACACTAGTTTTTTTTTTCCTCTAGCTAGCACACTGCTTACACAGCACGGAGCTTTTTTCCCCATGACTCTCACAGATGTGAGCTCTGCTCCCCACACTTCAGAGCTAGAAGTTGAAACTAAAAAAATACCCAAGTGCTCATTTCTTTGCCTGCAGACCCAGGTCCTGAAGCACTGTGGCAGCTCTCAGCTTCTACACCATCACCACTGCAGACTTGCTTAAAAGTGCTTGCACAGTAGAAAGCACTTTTCCCTGGACCTCCCAGCTACCAAGCTTCTGCTGAGAAAAAACACCTAAGTTTTGCTTACACGTTTCCAATGAATAATTCAGCTCTGTGTAACACCCATGAACATATCGGGTTTCTCTTTTGGGGGGTTTCCTCCCAACCCCGATGACCCTGCTGAGCAACCTGCAGTGCTCGTTGGCCTTGCAGCTTCATGGAGCATAAAACCTTTGGAGGACTCCAAGGGTGCAAGGTAAGGGCTGTCCTTGCCCTGCCTGTGTCTTCACGGGGGAGCTCGATGGCAGGACATGGCTTGTCCTCGTGTCTCCATCAGGCCGAAGTTGTTCTGAGAACTGCCATCCTTTGGCACAGTTTGGGAAACTGCCTTTAGGAGGTAAAACACAAGCAAGGATGCAGGGGTCAGCTCTGAGCAGGTGAGATCCAGACACCACCCCAAAGAACGGGCATCTGACACCCATCCCCACTCCCTTACGTAGGAAAGGAGGCAGGCAAGCAGCTCCTCTGGTCTTTGCTCCCTCTGAGGAGAGCAATGCTGGAGCGGAGCAAGTGCCTGGGTCTTATTGGAGGGCACAGACAACCCCCGGCCTAGACAAGTGCCCCATCCCTCTGCATCTGGCAGCAAAGACAGGGAGGAGCCACATTCAGACACTGCCCGTGTCACAGGGACCTTTGAATGTGGCTCTTTCCTTGCCGCTGGTACAATTTCCCATTGACTTCGCAGCAGCACCCGTCTTTGGCACAGGGAAGAGGGGTCTTTCACTCTGGCTACACCAGACCTCAGTGCCAGTCTCCCTGATCTCTGCCCATCCTTTCCTGAAGCAGGAGTGAAGCCAGAGCTAGGCAGAAGATAATACACCCAGGCCCTCCGAGGGCAGGAAGAGTCCTAATCATCAGAACTATTTTTGGACGGATCTTTTAGCTTTATCCCCCTTCACCCTTCTGAAGCCAGAGAACAGAGCCAAACACCCAGAGGGAAAAAAAAGAGGATAAAAGGATTTTTCTTCCTGAGGGGAGGAGGGCCTATTATCAGAGTCACAGAGAGAAGATCAAAAAGAGCTACACAAAGCAGAGGGGCAGGCTCTTTCAGTCCAGAGGAATGAATTGCGAGCCAGCAGAGTACCTTAATAACACATTTCTAAGCCCCACACATCTGTTAATTACATCCCACCGAACTAATATTACATCAGCATGTTTTGTTAATGCATTAGAAATCAGAGCAGCACCTTCAAATTTTGGGGGTCTGTGATTAATTGGGTGAGGGAAAACAGAGCAGCTGTGCAAGGGGGACTTGGTAGGTGATGTGAGTGTGACTCACCCAGATGTGGTGGCAAAACAATCCGAGCGAGGGACTGAGCCACCAGTACCACCATCCCTCACCCAGGAAAGCGCTGGGGAGAAGCTGCGTGCAAAATCTGCAGCTATTATCTGCACGGTTTCTGTGTGCGTATGCGACTTAGTCCACAAGGATGTCAGCCTCGCAATCAGTATGGTTTTCATCAACAGGAACAAAGACATGTGAACAGCTACTGGCAAGTGGCCAAAACTTTCCCCCATAAGATTTTTCACAGTCATTTTGAATATGACCTCAAGAAGACCTGTTTGTTTTGCCATAAAAGGCAAAGGGTCTAATCCCAGGCAGTTTTGTGCTGATGCTTCTAGTTTTGCAGGCATAAAAGCTTCTGCCTGAAGGCATTAGTAGAGAAAAGGGAGTCAAGACTGGGTATGTCCTGGTTCTTCACAGGATAAGAAAAGGAAAAAATTACACATATACCCAAGAAGGAGGTGTGGTACTTAACACATCAGCACTTGCTAATAAATGCTACCCAGGCTTAGATATTAGAAATGCGTGTGTTTGTGAGCATGTCTGGTGACAAGAGAAATGCAGTGTAATTTATTAGTGGTGACTGCGGCACAACTGACTTCTCTTTGCCACTGGAGAAAGTAACAAATATCTCCAGTCACAGTTCTTGCCACTTGAAACACGGGACATGCTTCCTGACTCCTTCCCAGTCGAGAGGTATGCATTGGTCCTGAAACAACGATGCTTAATAGCTAACACACAGTTCAGGACCAGTTAAATTCAGTAGACTAGGTCTACAGGCCTTGTTGTGCAGCCAAGAGTGACTGGTCCTCAAAGGATCCCCTCCTAGCTCGCAAGCGAGGATCGATGACATACATTTTTGACAGCTCCATCCCTCACTTGCTGTGTGTCCTGGAGAAATCTGCTTCACCTGGGTGTGTGTGGTTTTTTTCCCTTTCCCACTTTTTTCCTGTTCAAAATGTAAGCTCTTTGGAGTTTACATGTAGCACAAGATGCATCTGTGAACTTCTATGAGATAAATAAGTGAAGCCTACAGTTCAGTGCCAAGTGAGAAGTCCCTCCCCTAAAGGGAAGTTGACACTGATATTGCAAGATCCATTTTCATAAAGACATCATAGGCTACATCAGCAAAAAGTTTACTTGCCTGTGATGCTGGAGCAAACATCAACTAAATCTGCAGGTTACACAATGGGATAAGATATAGTCTACTTTGTATTCACACAGTCTTACACATGGACTAGACAAGTCAAAGGTTTTCTGGATTGGACTCATTTGAAAAAAATGTTCTTACAGTGTTGAGTTACATTGGAAGATGAGCACCAAAAAAGCAGAAGAAACCATGTAGAGAGTTGTAAACAAGTCTTCAAAGGGAGAAAGTGCAAGCGGGGGAGATCAGTATGCAACGGCTGGTGTTGGATAGCAAGCATACGGCAGTCCAACATACTGGATTCATTGTCCAGGAAAAGTTCACCCTTGTGAAGGTATTTCCTCCTTCTAGTGCCAAGACCAAGGAAGGCTGGAGTTACTGGTTGCAGAAGTTCCAGTTGTATAAGACAGACCTTGATGGAGGTTTGTTTTAACTGGCATGCTCCCCTTTTTGAAAGATGTTCCCCTTATTTGCTTTCATGGATTGCTATTTGGTTGCACCAGTCCTGTTTGTCCATCACAGGTACTTTCTCTTTGTCCTTTCAGTGATCCATGCTGCTATTTCTTAAATTTCTCTAAGACTACTTAGATTTTGCCTGGACTGAATGACTACACTCACAAACTGTCATAAAACATATTTAAATAGGTGAAAAGATAATACACTGACAAAACTGGAAACACTGTTGCTAAGCTGAAAAGCTAACGCACATTCTTTTAGCACCCTTCTAGAAATGTGTTTGTTTAGATAATAACTTATGCAGAAAATTAACTCACCCGGAATTATGCTGGACAAATAACATTCTGCGGCTTTATTTTTTGTTATAGCATATGCAATTTTAACTCTTTTGAGGTCTTTGGAGTGCTAAAGTTCCTGAAATACTTGATTTATATTTATTTAACTCTGAAAGGGGTAAATGGAATGACCTAGTGAAGACTGAGTCAGTTGCCCTGACTTTGACTGAAGGGAAATAGAGGACTACTGCTATAGGACTTTACTATGAGGAATTAAAGAAGTTTAATACAAATTATGTCAATCAATTATTTATGAAAAATAGGCCTGGGGTACCCAGTGTGATATTTTTAGGAATTTACAAAGGTGATTGATAAGAATAACTGCATAAATATAGTATATACTTCCACTTCCATAAAATACTTGATCTACCATACACTTCCTAACAAAGAAGCTACAGTGATAGAAAACCCTTAAGATACACATTGAAAGGATAAAAACCAGTGAAGTGTTGCATCTCAAAATATAATGGAAGATAAATAGATAGTCATTGTTGAATGGGTGCTTTCCTAAAGAAGTCTTGCACTCGTTCAATCCTCGGGGACATTTTCATCACTGGTCTAGAAGTAATCAGATGACTGCTGATAACATTTCCAGGTGACACAAAAATGGTGGGAGAGGTGAGAAATGAAGAGGGCAGGACAATCTGGATAAAGATGACCCATAGTGACCCAAACTGTATGTAAGCTGGGCATAAACAAATGGTACATCCAAGACGGCTGAAGGTAAGGTCATGTCTGTAGGTGGCCAACAGTTCAGTCATACTTATAATATGTGGTCGCCTTTCTGAGAAACCAACACATGCGCAAATGGCTGATATCCTACTTCCATGAGATGGCCACCAGCCTTCATTAGTGCTTGGCTGAAGAAACGAAGGGGTCTCAGCTAAGATTAGGGAGGTTATGTTCCTTCTGTATCGGCAGACATCTGATTATTCCTGGAATAGCATGTCAAGTCTGGGGTCCTTCTTTCATCTTGTAACATTAAAAGTTGGAGAGAACTCAAAGAACCACAAGCATGATCAAAGGTCTGGAAAGCATGCCTTACAGTGGGATTCAAAGATGTTGGTCTATTTACCTTGAGTTCAAGGAGAGACTTTTGTCACTCTTCGTAAGAGTTTTCATAAGGAACAATAATTGGACAACAAAGAGGTTTTATGCCCTCATAGACATAGGTATAACCACATCCAAAGCCTGGAAGTTTCAGCTGGGGAAATCTGTATTTGAAATAAGTCATGATATGTCGATGTTGAGAGACGTTAGCCACTGAAATTGCTTATTGAGGCTTCTGATGGAAAATCCACTAGCTACTAGTCTCTTTAAAACCAACACTAATATTTCAAAATGGGATATCCTCTAGGTTAAGCACAGATTCTGGACTTGGAGCAGATGCTCTCTGAGAAGCAAGTGCTAAGCAGGTGATCTAAGCCATGGAAGTAGTCTCTTCTGATCTCAAAATGTATGTGGTTCATCCGCATCCTGCTCCTCCACCTCCTCCCCTTAAATAGTTTCATATCAGCTATTTCACCTGCAGAAATTTTTCTTGCTCATGCCCTTGTCCTTGCCCTTGCTCTTCCCTCTTCTCCATTGTTTTGGTCAACCTCCAGAAGCATTTGACACTTTAGATCTTTGGCCATGGCAAAGATTGACACGTTAACAGGTGCAGGAATCACTAAGAGAGAAAAAATCTGTTACTGTTACAATTTGTTGAAGAGAAACCCACACTTTCAGGGAGAGACCCATCTGCCCTATGTCAGACACAAGGGTGAGATGACTTACACACCAGAAGTGCCCATTTAGCAGCGCTGAGTCTCAGCGGCTCCTGGAGGGACCAGCGACCAGTCCCAATGATGTGATGTACCCACATACATCCGTGGAGCATCGTGCTCAGCCAGCTGGTGCAGCCTCTGGGTGCTTGCTGGGTCCTCATGTGTAAGACAACCTAAAAAGCTTGTCTGAATGGTGGGCTGGAAGGAGTTTTGGGGCCTTTCTCTAGTGCTGTCGCCAACACACTCAGGGCCCTGTGGGAGACTGTTATAATCTCTCTGTGCTTCATTTTACCAAATATCAGCAGGCATTTTCAGCCCCTTGGTATGCAAGTGCAAAACATGCTATTATGGAATCAAATATGTCCACAGATCTCCTTGTTCATTAGGGACTGCTGCCTTGCTGAGCCAGCTACAGCTCCATGGCTCTCTTAATGGGATTTCTTTTTTTCCATGTTTTATTCCACCCATCTCTCAGCTAGTTTGCTTGCAGGTACTATAATGTGAATTCTGCTGCACGAATCAGAGCTCAGAGCTGGCGAAGATGTAGCTATCGAGGTTCCCAATGTTTTGGTTTTTTTTGTGGATGAGGTTTCCAACTCCACGCCATACACGCTCAGGTGCAGATTGCCACGCTCAAGGAACTGCACATGGTGGCATAAATGACCAAAAAATGACCCTCCAAAAAACTTCTCCTGGAAAGAGGAAACCCGCTGTGATTTTTGTAGCTGTACTCGGGGCAAAGGTCCATCAAATCAAAGGCTGCTTTTCTGCCTTTCCTCAACCTCTCTGTTGCTTCATCTGACTCCTCGCCCTCCGCATTGGAGTGAAACTGGTCCTGCCTCTCCCAGCTCTGGAGTCCGGGGCTGGCCTGGCCAGTTGCTGTAACTGCTGCGGGAGGCGGCAGCTTGGCCAAGGCAGAGAAACCCCATGGGGATTTCAGCAGTGCTCCAGCACATCTCTTCTTTGCATGTGCAAGCTGCAATTTGAAAGACACAATTTGGCCAACACCCAGAACAGAAAATCCGAACGGTTAAACTTGGACCATTGTATAAATAACTGAAACCAGGGATATGTAAGGCAATCATCATAATAACGATGCCCAGAACAGCCAGATGATAGACAGGAACCCAGCAACCTCTGAAATGCCAGAACAACTCTGAAGCTTGCTACAGCTGCACTGGTTTATAGACCGCAGTTATTCTAACCAATGAGGGCATTTGATTATATTACATTATATTTTATTATATTACATTAATTCTATTAGGGATCGTTTGGCTGTTTAAAAGAAGAACAAAGTCTCACAAGAGCCTTGGTCCCTTGCAGAGAGAGCCATATGAAAATCTCCTGATAAATAACAGTTGCTGAGAGCAATTGCTCAACCCACGTGCTGCCTTGACAGAAATGATCATCTGCAGAAAGATTTTAAGAAATCAGGAGAGCACCTCAGAAAAAGCAGCAGGAGGGGTGGAGGAGTGGGGGAAATGGTGTATGGAGGCCGGAAACTTCTGCCAAGCATTGCCGTGCAACTGCTTGCCTGAGTCAAGTGGTTTTTCGTTAAATATTTGCAGCATCGGGGCCTGGGTTGGTAATTTGAATATTAATGCAGTACATCGGCACCTTCTAAACGGGTGCCTAAAAGCTCCCAGGGCTCCTCCTGCCTGTGCTCCTTCTCCTTCCCTCTCCCAGCCACCCCTGCTCCGCGCAGTTGCACCAGGCCATTTTAAGGGGGAGGGGGAGGCTCAGCTGGAGAACTGCTGCATATTTATAAGACGACCATCTATTACACCAGTGCAGGATGGAATTGAAAACATATGGTGCCCTGGGAGCGGCTGTTTCTTTTTTTAGGCCTCTTATGCCCTTCAGAAATGTCAAGATAGAGGAACGAAAATGTCAGGAAACTGCAATATGCTTATTCTAAAGGCCTCCCGTCGGTGACGTATTTAAGAAGCTGTTAGAAATTTGATTCACACCGAGCACAAGAAACCAGGTTTTAAAGACCCACATTAACAGAGCAGTCTGCTAAAGGCAGTACTCCTGATCTGCGCCTCGGTGGGACCTTGTGCTTCTTGGACACAGGTCCCCACGGACCTCAGGAGAAAGCCCCCACCCCCGTAGTGGCGGCTTGATGCCACTTGCTTGTAGAGGTCTAGAGGAACGTCCCCACGCCTTTGCTGCTGTGGCCAGAGAGCCAGGCATCACCATGGTGGTGAGCTGCTGCAGTGGATGGTGATGGAGCAGCTGGGTGGGACAGTCAGGTGGGATTCATATGCAGTTCTCGACATTTAAAAAACGATAAATGTGATCGAACAAACCAGTCACCTGGTAGACTCTGCCCATGCTGTGCCAGCACTGGGACAGTGCTCTGGGACTGTTTTAGTTCACTAGTGAGCATACAGCCACATGGACCAGTTACTGGTGTCCCAAAAGTCCTCCTAATGTTTCGTGCTTAGGGGTTTAGCCAGAGCTTCCTTAGGGCTGATCACTTTTTAAAGGCCCAAATGTCAGCATCAGTGTGGTACAGTAAAGGCACAGCAGGTCCCACAGGCTATACGAGGCCAAGCAGGAGAGGAGCAACCAAGCCCTGTTCCCTCCCAGCACTATAAAACCCACTTACCTGCAGAACCTGTGGAGAGACTGATCTTACAGAGTACGCACCGACAGCAGGGGCCTGAAAGCAGCCCACAGGAGCTGCCAGGGAGACGGATTGTCTCTGGTACAAGGCAGACTGAAGCTACAGAGCTGCATTTGAAACTGATTGCAGATATAACCTGCTACTGTCTCAGATGCAAAGCCCTGGTTGTGCTCCAGCGGCAGTGACTTGGCCACCACGCTGGAGCTGAGCTGCATCAGAGGTCACCTCTGGGGATCTCTTCCCAGTTCCCTTCCGTCTTCATGGAGATCAGATCAGAGCCCGCAAGTCATCGGTTGATGGCTTTAAAATTCCCAGGCAAGCCCCAGTGAAAGAAACATGGGGCTCAGGATCATGGCATCCTCCCAGGTTAAGGAGGACAAGAGCATGCACCCGGGTGGCTGTGCTGGACTGCCTGCACCACAGGGCAGCAATAGCATCTCTTCTCCTTGCTTATGGTCAACGATGCAGTCCAACAGAGAGAAGAGGAAGAGGCTTCCAGAAGGAGGCTGGAAAAGATGGTGGAAATATTTCAGTCAAGCTTCTCAGGGTTTTAAATAAATTAGACTTATCAAACATAGTGGTTTGGTTGGTTTTTTTTTTTTCATTTTTGGCAAAAATTTCTGGCAAGGAGCACAGAGCTGTGACCATATTGCAATTCTTGCTATGGGCTGTATTAGAGGAAAAGGATGTGGGAGGTCTTGGAATAGAGAAGGGCTGGGGGAAACAGATATGCCCTGTTTCTGAGCCCAGAGTCTGGGATGTGAGGTGGAAAAGTGGTAAAGTGTGGACAGTTATAGAGGGCCAAAGTGCTGGACCATTTCCAGAGTAAGGCTGAGAGAGAAGAGAAAGGATGAGTCAAGGATCTTACCCCTTGAGCAAGGAGCTCAGCACCTCTGACACGCCAGCAGGATGAGCTCAGCAAGTTACCTCCCATCTGCAGCTCACACACACATGTGAGATAACTTAATTCTACTTCAGTTCATCGTGCTGGGGATAACAGCCCTGAGACAGGCACTTCCCCAGAGCAAGCGGATTTGGGACACTCATTTGCAGGTGAGTCCTGAGGCTGTGCCTCCAGCAGATATAGGGCCATGCAGGTCCCACTCCAGACCCTCTTCTAGAGAAAGAGGCAGAAAAAACTCATTTTGGAGCACAGGGTATGAGATACTGGGCAACATGTGAGCAGCCCCACAGGAGAGGACAACAGCTCAGGATAGTTTTGGTCTGGCCTCTAAACCCTGGTGTGCGGCTCACGTTACTCCTAGCTGTTCTCCTCCCTTCTGCGTGCCCCTGCTAGGAGGGGAAAGACCATGCTGGAAGTCATATGGCAGAAGAGGGTAATAAAATAAACACCAGTGTAGGCAGGACAGGCAAGCAGAGCAGGGAGCAAAAAATGTGTAGAAACATGATATTGAAGAGAAAATAGGAAGGGCTGCAGGAGCAAAAAGGGGTATCGCAAACTCCTGGAGAAGATTAGCATGTGAGCACAAAAATTCAAACAACCCACACTTCTGCTTGCAGGAGCAGTCTCTGCTGGTCTTTCACATATTTGTGTCTTTTCTTCTACCGCAGAACCAGTCTCCACATTTCCAAATGCAGAAATCCTGTCTGCTGGCTGTAGGTGGGGGGTAATATGCTTTATTTCCAGCACCTTGGGCTCCACACTGTTCTCTGAGACAGGGAGGAGGGGGGAGAAGGAGATGATAGAGAAGGATAGATGGTAGTGGTGGGACTTGAAGAGACTCATGCTGGAGATGAGAAATGACAATGAAGGAGAAGGAGGACACGGAAAAACAAATTGTCTGAAATCCAGTCAGCTCTTGGGGCATGCTCAGACCTATTTGAGTCTCTGTGGATGCTGGGTTGTATATAAATTTGGATATGAGAAATAGCAATGAGAAATGCAGTGACCAATCTCCCTTATTCCCACGGCCCAGGCAAGGGATGAAGCATCTCCTGTGCCTATAAAGCAGTTTGATCTGGACCTGCTGTGTTCATGCTCCCGCTCTGTTGCCCCAGACAGATAAGACAGTAGTTCTTCTTCCCATTGTAACTCCAGGCTCCACCAGTGATCCCAGTCAGCTGTCGTGAGGCTTCACTGGCACAGACTTGTGTACGAGGAAAAGAAATTTGGCCCATGACTTGGGGACAGCATCATTCGGAGTGGAGGGGAGGAGGTGGCAGGTTTTACTCTTGGCTTTGCTGTTGGGTTGTAGCCAGATGGCCCCTCTGAGAAACCCTCTGCCTTCCACTGAAGCCTCATATGGATGGGTTGAATTAGCAGAAAAAACAGGGTAAATCATTCTGGGGTGAAATTTTGAAAATCACTACAGAGAAGTAGGATTTTGCATTCACCTTCAGAAGAGGTTTCTGTTGTTGCAGTGCGACATCATCCCAGACACCCTCCACCTTTCATTCCCAGAGGCTGGGGTAGTTTGGCTGCTGGCGTGGGGGCCAGATCTATTGCACAGGGCAATTCTGGGGGAGGTGCAACCACCAGCTTTGGATCTGCAGGCTGGGAGCTCTCTCCTGGGGTGAGGAGGTTGCTGTCGGCTGGCCCAAGGCACTGCTGAGGCAGCTCCGCACCCAAGCACTTCCCTCGGCGTTGAGCAGCTCGGACAGGAACAGAGAGAAAAGGTCTTGCACATAAATCTGGAACGAATCATCCCCAGGCAGCTCCTGCCAGCACAGCAGTTACAATGAGAGGGACTTGCTCAGGTCTTCTTCAGGGGGGTAGATGTGCTCCTCCTGAAACAGGCTCATACTGCTTGTAGGTAATTCATCACATGGCGGGTGTTAAATTAGGGGAGTTCACCTTGACGGAGATAAAACCACCGAGTGTCTGAAGCCCTTGGGAAAATATGACCTTTGGCCTTTCTCTCTTAATTTCCCCTCTCTGCATGCTGGAGATAACCACGCTTATCTGCCTTTGTCGAACGCGTTGAGATTTGCAGAAGAGAAGCACTGGGTACGTGACTAACATCGGCATCATCCTCATCATCCCTTTGCTGAACCCCATCAGGCTCAGGTTGCTGAGAGTCAACTTTGCACCAATTTAACTACCTATGCAGGGAAGAGTCACAGTTGTTGTGGTCTCCCTAAGATGCGGAGGTGCCACTAAAAAACCTTATTCAGGCGATTCAAGCCCTCCAGCAAGGTTTTCAAAGAAAAGTCCAAGTTACCAGCAGAAGTGGGTACGGACCGAGCACAGAAGGGAAGACAGGGAGAAGTTAATATTTCACAGGCAGGATCTACGGCCATGAAATGTGATCACGGCTGGGAAATGTGGGTTTATTTTTTTTTCTAAATTAAACCAAAAACAAGGCCAGAGCTACAGCAAAATATGGGACTGGGGAGTTCTGTTTTAGCTTTGCAGCAAAGTTCAAGTTTGCCTTTAATACTAATTAAATCTTTTGCTGTTGTACGAGAAAAAGTATCAGCTAAGAGACTGTCTCTGCCTCCAGAGCTTTTGATGTGGTTAATTTCTGAAAAGGAGAATTTGGGACTTGGATTTTGCAGTGCTTCACTTCACTATCCTGGCCTGAAATAAATACAAAAGCTTGTGCCAAGAAATAACAACAAGAAAAATATTTTTTGTGGGTTTCTGCAGCAAAGCTGAGATGGGGATAGATGGATTGATTTGAGGCAGGTGATGAGTCTCCCGGGTGCAGGACTGACACAGGGCACAGCCACGACGGAGGACAGGGGAGTGAGCGTTGCCCTCATTACCTTACAGCAGATGCCATCCAGAAAGAGGTACAAAGGTGCTGGTACTGACAGAGTGCTTTTGCAGCATGTCCATTTACATAAAATCACTTATTGGATGCAGTTCTCAGTTTACTTTAACTAAGATGGAGACTGGAGGGAGGATAAAATTCAGAACGAGAAGGAGTTAATGCTTTTAAAGGGCTGAAACCTGCACCACTGGGATAAAAGCAAACTTAGGCAGTGACTTCATTGCAACTCAGCAGTAAATAAAAAGTAAAGCAGAGTCACTATTTTCTGTGGAGTGCAGATGTCTGAATACCATCCCTGGATGGGAATAAAAGGAAATGCTGTTTACTGTGAACAAAATGCATTATGAACAAACTCCGACACACCCTAAACCAACTCTCTTTTGAAAGCAAGAGAGGGTTTCATTAAAAGCAAAATTTGTGAAAAGAGATTTACAGGATATGTGGGAACTTGCTTGAATGATTAAAAATTAATTATAGCAAGGGGGAGGATGTAGAAACACGTTATGTTAGGATGCCACTGCATGGCCCAGACAAATCTGTTTCTGAGACTGTAAATTCAGCCCCTTTCCTCTCCTTCCTTCCCTTATACCTGATTCTCCACTCAGCTTGCTGGATACTGGAGCAGATGCACTTACACGTTTGAAAAACAAAGATGATTCAGTGGTGCAATGCTCCCGGTTAAAGCCATATCTCCTTGTCCCCCAACTCATTCGCACTGTCACAGAGCGAAATGCTGAGCTTGCTGCATGTAAGAGGAGGAAAAAAGCCCCCATCTATTTCCTGAAGCTTCTCAGGTTAGAAAAGACCTTAACACTTGCCATGTCTGCAGCCTCACAGATGTCAAGCAAAGCCACCAAGGAGATGGTGGAAGCGTTGCACAAATGGGCTGCTGGTGTCAGAGCCCCACGACAGGCCATCGACCCCGCTCTGCCCCCACCCATGAGCCCCGTGCTTCTGCCTGCAAGTGGTCTTTGTCCGGATGCCCGTTTCCCACCTTCTGCAGAGGTGGAGGGCGCCGCGGGCAGCCCTGTCCATCCCTCTGTCAGCTGGTGCTCTCGGCAAGACCGCTTGTGAGGTGCCATGAGACCCATCCCTGCCACGGAAGCGTGAGGAGCGTCCCTGAGGGGAGATACCCAACCATCAGCTATTTGCGTCTCCTCTCCGGCTTCCCTTTAATTTTGGTCTCCTTGTGTTTTGGTTTGCTCTTCTTGGGGGAAGCTGTATAAAACTGTGGAGTAAAGAGGAAGTACGGCTGCTGATGCGTTCGGGAAGTGAGGGAAACGGGGCTTGCTGTTCTTGCATTTGCTTTGCATGTGCTCTCTGAGGAGCATAAACCCAGCAGCAGCGGCTTCTTCAGGGACTACTGTGACTGCGCTGAGTTCTCCCCATTTTGGGTATCTGGTGCACAAGCCCAGCTGGGGCTGGGCTTGATGGCTTGCATGAGAAATGTCCTTCAGCGGTCTCTCCCACCATCCAGACAGTGAGCTGCAGAAGGGAAGCAGTTTAGCAGCACACACTGGAGAATGGTGTCCAGGCTGAGCTGTAGCTGTTGACGCTGTCCTTGCTCTTTTAGCTCCCCACATGTGGCTGGTGAAAATGAACAGGTCTGGTCGCCCAGTGCCTGCTGATGCTGGTGGCTGTGGCAGACGTGCAACACTTTGGAAATGTGACCAGAAGGCAGGAGTGAGTGGCAGCTAAGAGCAACTCCTTTCTCCTCACCATCCTTTCTTTTTTTCCCGTTCATTTGTTTTGCATTCTTTTTTTTTTTCCCTTGGCCATGCACAAATAAATGTTTGTCCCATACAAGTCCAGGACACCTTCCTTGACCTTACCATTCCCAGAGGGAAAGACAATAAAAAACACTGAAAGCTAAAAATTCAAGCCCCTGACCTCCAGTTGCCTGAGAACAAGGAACTGCTTTGCTGCTTGTGTATGTTTCAGTGGTCTTACACCATTTTATCTTGCCCAGAGAGCTACTCAGACATAAACCAGTGATGGACAAGGACTTGGTCTTTGGCCCATCCTCCTCTGACAGTCCCTTAGCTCTGTTAAAATACCAGTTTCAAACATTTGTCCTCTATCCTTTTCTATCTTATCTGGCCTTTATCGTCTGCAATAACATTATTATCAGCCAGAGTGTTTGCAGCGATCACTGCAGTACATGTCTGAGGCTTAGCAGATGTGCAGCAGAGCTGCAAGACTTTTCTCCTGCAATTCCTTTCCCATTAATTTCCATCTATTTCGTTTTCTCCAGCCCCAGAGCTGTTTATCCTTGCTGTGAGCTCCTCAGCAGGCTGATTCACCCCTTGGGTTGCGCCAGCTCGTGTGAGGGAGCCCGGCGCTCGCCAGCTGGCAGCCCCTCCAGAAGCAGATGAGCTGGCCTGGAGAAGGACTGAGGTCAGGCTGGCTGGAAGACCTGCTCGGTTACCATTTCTCCAGGGTTTTCTCCAGTCGTGGGACTGGGGAGAACTTGGAGAGAATTTAAAGCACCTCTGCAAGATAACCAAGAGAGGAAGGATGGTTTGATGGGGCAAGTGCTAACTTTGGCTTTAGGAGAGCTAAATTCAGTCCCTTCCAGCACCATTTAGCCCCTCTGTGCTTCATTTCTTGCTCTTCTCCAGGGATAATTCTACTGCTAGTAATTAAAGACGATGCTCGACTTGGCATAGGGGCTGTGTAAGTCCCCAAAGACAGTCTAGCGCTGGGCAAAGCCATGGTCTGTTGCATGTTGGAAAGGTCTGTCAAACACAAGTCTCCTGCTGACACCAGTTGCAAGATTCCTGCTGACCTAGGGAAGGGGTAGCAATGGCCCCATTTCTTTTTGCCTCTGCACTCCTTCCAGGCCTCCCCCCTGCCTTGTGTTCACACTCCACTCCAGTTTTATGGTGTTAGACGGTAGGGATGAAGTCAGGATCCAACACAACTTGTCAGACAGGTTTTCTTATTATTGTTATTTCTTTTGGGGAATCGGAAGTCTTGCCTGGAAGGAACTACAGGAGGACAGTGAAAATCCCGTTACCCAACATGTAGCATACCTGGCTGTTACACCAGACAGAAAAAAAATCAATCAATGTATTTTGCTGCTGCCAAGGCATGGGACCATGAATCCCTGAAGAAGTGGGTGAGGATGTGATGAACCCATGGAGGAGATGCCCTCACTCTGCCTGTGCAGAGGAGTCCCCCCTGCAGAGCTCTGTTAGCTGCTGTGAGCTCTCTTTGAGCCTTTTCCCTCTTTTCTGCATGCTTTCTCTCTTAGAAGCTCCTTCTGTCTGTATAACTCGCCTTCCACACCTCTTGTTGCCTTTTCCACTCACCCCATTCCTCAGCTCAGTAGCCCCCCCACAACACCCCTTTGCAAAATACGGTCTCTTCTGCACTTGGAGTAAAGCCATCCTGTGGAGGGGACAGCACAGATCACCTTTAAGATCTTGGCTTTCATATGACAGTTCAATGGCAAGAGAGACGGCGGTTGTACGGGGACTTGGAGAGAGGCAACTTGTTTTTCTCCTCCAGCATATGTCTGTGTGGGAAGGAGGGCGCTGATCCACAAACAGTCTGCTCGCAGTTTCATCCGCTCCAGGCAGGGTTCGCCCGCTGCGACGGGGACTTGTGGCCCAAACTGTGTCTCTGACGAGGCTGATGCGGGCGCCGTGGCAGACTCTGCCATTGTTTCCTTCCCAGTGCGTGTGGGACAGCGGCCAACCCATCCTCTGATCCTGCCGGGGACTCCCACCCTTCTCCAAATATGCAGACCAGCACAGCATCCCAACTCCTGCTCCTCCCAAGGCCAGTACATTTGGCAGACCGAGCCTGGAGCCCCTGGCTGCCAGAGGAGCAGAGCTGGGAGGGATTCCCTGGGGTGCAGTAAGTGCAATGGGTCCTTTTCCTCCTGGGGTCAGGGCATCAGTGCTGGGAACAGAAACGCGTGAGCCATAAGGTGAACTTGGGACAGGGCTGGCAGGACCACCTCCCAGGGGCTTGACAGCCCGGGTCAATGCCAACTGTCCTTAGTCATGGCAAACACGCACCAGAGTCAAGGGAAGTTCACTGACTCAGTGAGTGGAGCTGCTGCCAGGCCGATATTGTAACTGAGACCTAAGTCTGTGCACCCGTAGTCAAGTTATCTTGATTTCCTTCTTTATACAATGCCCATTTCATTTTTAGACAGGGGCTTAGTGAAGTTTCCCTCCATCTCTTTCCAGGGAAGCCCCTCTTATTATGAACCAGGCTAATGCTCTGTGTGTCTGGGAGCTGTATAATCCCTTGTACTGTAGGAAAACATATTTTATCTGCTTTTCTTTCTTTCGATTGGTCTTTCCTTATTTACTTCTTCTTGAGCTCCTAAATCCTATCTCAAAAGCATCCCACCAGCCAACTCTTATTGCTGTTAATACTAAAATCCATGTTGTAAAGACCTCCCCCTTTCCCTCAACAACATTATGTTTACTGTTTTTCCTCTAGTTCTTGCCATGCCAAGTATATGCCCAGGCTGACCGTAAGGACACTCCATTACTGATAACATTCGGTATGTCATTTGTGGATGCCTCATTATTGGAAGTGTTCAAGGCCAGGTTGGATGGGGCTTTGAGCAACCTGATCTAGTGGAAGGTGTCCCTGCCTGTGGCAGAGGGGTTGGACTAGATGATCCTCAAAAGGTCTCTTCCAACCCAAACCATTTTGTGATTCTATGATTACATGATTTCAGTATTGTCCTTGAGGGATTTTTCAGTCTCCTGGTAGGATATCCCTGTTGGATTTGATTGTACCTTAGCTTTGCAAATACCTTAAAAAAGGTAACAAATAACTGCTTTTTTTTGAAGCTCCCACCACATTCATTCGTATTTGTGCAGAATATACACATGCAGTTAACAAGCAGAGGAATTAAAAGTTGCTGGATGCAGCATTTCTTCTGAGTGGCGAAAGAAGGGGTTTTTTTCCTCCTCTACAGGAGAATTATTTTTTTTCTTCTAGAAGAGCTTGTTGGAAATGTTACCCTGGGCTGCTTTATCCTCAGGCTGAGCTATGTCTCTGCATAAGAGCGTCCCTCAAGAGCACCCCCAAAATGCTACCTCTGAGTTTGTTTAGTCTACAGAAGAGGAATCTGGAGGGATCGCAGCCTCACGCTGCAGCAGGGGTTGTACCGAAGCCTTTACTGTATTTGCAAAGGACAAGACACACAGTGATGGGATGAAATTACAGAGAAGTTTTAGTTTAGGCATTAAGGGAAAAAGACTTTCTAATGCTGAAGATAAGCCTGGTAATAGATTGCCTGGGGAGGCTGAGGAATTTCCATCCTTAGAGGCTTTGCAAACAGGTTGGGCAAACCCCCATCAGGGATGGCTTGGGAGAGGATCCCACCCAGGGCAAGGCAATGCAGTAGCCAAACTCCCAAGGTCTGTTCCAGCCCTGCTTTTTATTATTTTATTGTACAGCCTGACTGGAGAGCCCTCAGGGCATGCTGGAAGGTCTGTGGATGCTGAAAGGCTTTCTCTTTTGGGGCAGGTCTCTCCAGCAGTGTGCCAAGTGGTGTATTTTTTAACATGCGTTTTTAAATTAGTTGAGTATGCAGGTCAGACTGCCAGGGTACACATTTTTAAAATCTGAAATGCCTAATGAGTTGAACTGTTATTTCTAGAATTAGGCAATAGACTGGTAGCACAACAGAAAGTTGCCTGGCACTGCAAAAACACTGGTGACTGGGATAAATCATTTATAACTGCTTTGTATTTATTGAATTCACTCCCAGTGACTGGGTACGGTGTAGAACTCTCAAAGGCAAGCGATACTGGAGAATTTTCTATTATTTCTTCACTTTTTTGTTTTTCCACGTAGTTGAAGTGATGTTCTGCAGATGCAACCAACATGGTGCTAAGCATGTGTGGACCAGGACTGTTTCTCATCACAGACAACTTCACCTGAAAGGACAGTCCACGGGCAGTCCGGCGGGAAGGTGGGGAGTCCAGATGCCCGTGCTCACTCTAGGCAGCTATTTCTGCCCCATGCACGCTGTTGCTTCAGTTCCTTGCTGGCAATGCAAGCTAGCAGTTCCTTTGGATGGCAAAGCAAGCTTTCCAACATTGAGTAATACCAGAATACATCTTATCTAGGGGGCTAGTTGCGGTTAGAGATAATTTTCCTCAAGTATTCACACACACTCTGCTGTACAGCTGGGATGTTTGGAGAGGGTAAAAAGAAAAGCTCACAAACACAACTGAGTCAACATTTGTTTTTTGAATGTTAATGAATGTCTGCAGGGCTATGCTCCTGCTTTGTGCTCTGCAGCTCCTGCTCTGCTGAAGGAGTTCTCCTTTTCCTGGTGGCTATCATGAGCAGCACCTCCAGGATGCCAGCTTGCCCTGAGGGCCACCACCAAGGGCACTGAACTTCCCTGACGGCATAGAGAAATCACAGGGAAAATTGATTGCTGTAGGAATTTGGTACCTAAATATCTTTGGGGACCAGCCTGAGAGAAGGATTGCTTCGGTTTAGTGAAGGCAGCACTGCATTGGTGCTGTTAATTTTGAAGCATTGCATTGGCAGTCCCTGGAAAAGCATTAGCATTCTTATTGTGAGTGAAATATTTCAAAAATGTATATGATCAGCTGAAAGCTCTGGAGATAAAAATACATGAACTTAATGTAGAAAATGTCATTCCTGTATTTGTTCTTGGGACTTTGAGCTTTTACAGCGCAGGACATTTTGGAGCTTTCCTTGAGGAGTTAGAAACTACAAGGTTTGGTACGCAAAACCGGACATACTCATAACATGCATTTGGCTCGTATAGCCGTACCCTTGAGATCAGCATCTGCTATCGTGAGTCTTGCCATGAAACCTGTAGCTGTGGCGTGTAGGCAATGAGGTGTTCCTCAGCCTGGGCATCTCCAGGCTGACAAGATGGAGGCTGCTACAGCCAGGCCTGGCTCGTGCAGTGACCTGTGGGCAGCATCATCCTGGGCTGCTTGGACTGCAGGGATGTGCCAGCCTTTAAACCAGCTGACAACACAAATGCTGAGGATGCTGATGGCCGTAGGTGGAATGCAATCAAACCCTTCAATTACACCTTGGTGATTTAATCAGCTCCCTGCCAAATGCTGGCTGGGCGTCCCGTGGTACTACACAAATACAGTAATTACTGCTGTGCACCATTTTGCAATAAAATATAATTTACCTGGATTAGAAAACACCATTCTGCTGTCAGTCGTCGGCAGCCCCCCTCGATAGGCACCCGCGCGGGTGAGGTGTCTCTTTGAAGAACAAAACAGTTTCTGTTCTGGAGTATTAAGTCATTTCAGTCTTGTTTATGAGATTAGGAAGTGTTGGGAGCAGCTTTCTGGATAAAGCTCTGGCTGAACTGAGCCCTTATACACCAGAGGATCTGATTTGAAGGGAGAAAAAAAGGAACCATACAAATAGCCAACGCACAAAACCGAAAACAAGGGCTGACTAAGGCAGTTTTTGCTGCACACAGCCCTGCAAACACAGATGTGTTTCAATGAGCACGATTTGAGAGGGGATGAACTCATCTGGAAGCCTTGTTTGTTCCTTTCTGCTCCTCCACCCACCGGCCACCCCCAGGAAAACAGCGGCTGCCGCCGCTCCGGCCCCGCAAACGCTCCTTCCTAAGTACTCCCTTCCCTTTCTCTGTGCCCAGGGGCTGTCTACAAGGACACAAGCCTTTTGGTTTCTGCCTGCACCTTCGAGGCTGGTGGGATGGGAATGATGAGGTGCCACAACCCCAGCCCGCTCGAGTCGCCTCCGAGCAACCGGGAGGCAACTAAATCTGCCCCTTGATGCAGATCTTGTGTGGTTGATGTTGGCTGGAGGAAGGGGTAGATCCAGGTCCAGGAGCAAGGTCTTCCTCCCCTCTTTCTCCACCTGCAGCCACAGCTGAGCGGCGCTTTGACGGGGAAGCAGGGAGAGACGGTGAAGGGCACCACACTTCAGCGGCTCAGGGACCCTGTCTGCTGAAATATCTTGGAAATCTTTCCTCCTCCATCTGATGCAGTTAGGGTGGACCAATATTCCATTTTTTTTTTGGTGCTGGTGAGGAACAGGACATAGATGGAGCCGCAGGTGGCATGATGGCTCCATCAATTCCTTAGGAAACCAGGCTAAAAATACAAAGTGGAGTAAACATGAAATAAGAAGTGTGACACACTGGGGAAGTAAGGACAGAATAGGAGAAGTACCTAAAATAAAGCAATCTGGAAATAATAAGGGCAGAAGTGATGAGATTCAGCACAGAAAGACGGAAATCTGGCGCTGCATGAGGAAGGTACCCGCTGCTGCAGTCAGAGTGGGTATCGCAGACACAGCGCACCAGCGCTGAGAACGCAGGAGACCTTGGATCATCTTGGGCTCTGTGTGAGGATGGAGGGCCAAACACTTTCCTCCTCTCACCCTACAGCTCGTCTGTGAAATTACGAGCTGCTCCATAAAAATTCTCCCACTGCCAGTGTGGGGATGCACAGGTCAGGCAGGCGGGGTTTGGTTTTACCACCAAAAGCATTTCATGCACACTGGCACTAAACAGAATACATTTTTATTTTTATTTCCTTTTACTGGGAATAGGCAAGATTCGTCCCACTCACCTAACCTGGAGAGCGGTCTGTTCACCACCCTTGTGCTACCTTCCTGCAGGGTCAACGGCCCTCTTGGCGCAGCCAGACATGTGTGGACCAAGTGGGTCAGAAAAAGGGGAAAACCATCTAAATTATCCTACAGATTTATTTGTGACAATGGATTTCATTATTACATTATCTTCCCGACTCCCCAACCCCCTCCTCCACAAAACGGGCAATCACATCTCAGATCTCAGCAATAATCTCTCCGCCACGCTGACAAACACAGCAAAGAAATGGCATTTGTTGAGAGCTACAAAAGCTTTGCAAACATTGCTGATTAGACAGATCTCCCAGCTTGCGGACGGAGGGCCAGTTCAACTGGAGGTGATGGGGAAATATCCCAGAAAAAAAAAAAGAAAAAAAAATAAGATTAAGCATTATAATACGCTTTGTGGTGTTGTGCTCTTGTTTGAGACACAGTGTCTCTGCTTGCCTTGACAGGATTCACCAAGTATAATCTTCACATTTGCACAAAGGACATTGAATTTGCTTGTTTGAAGCAGCAAACGGTGCAGACATGCCCGGGGGTGATGAAGCCTCAGTGCTGATCTTCGAGTGCGGTTCTCTGCTGGCACGAGGCACATGCTTCTCCTGGGCGGGCAGCAACTCCCGCACTTCCAGCTGCCTTCATGTCCTTGTGGAGCACAACACGCTAACACCAACAAGCTGGTGCTTTTACAAAACAAACCCTAAAACTGCTGGTGGCCACATGCAGGTCTGATACAGCCATGTCGCTGGTGCCCCATCCCACTGCAGTGCCCGGGGCCAGGCTCCCCGGGGAGGCACCGGGGTACTGCGGCACCAGCCCTTGCTCCACCAAAGAGCTTACACCTAAGGAGCTTACATTGCCGTGTGACGCTGCGCCAGGAGCAGGGGTTTAGGTTAAAGAGCAGGCACTGTGCAGGGCCTGGAGACTTCCTGAGCTTTGGTAGGGTCATTTTGTTGCCTCTCTCCACTTGACAGCTGTTTATTTCCCCATCCCGTCCTTTGCACCCTGACTTTTTCACACCCTACTGCATCTCTCTGACTTCTTACCCCGTACCCCCTTACCCCCTGTCCCCTCACCTCCCAGTGCCTGGGACTTCTGAGGTGCTGTGCTCCGTGCTGCAAAAATTGCTGAAAGCGGTAAATATGAGCAGAGACCTCATCCACAGCTCCCTTGGCTTGCCATGCTGCTGGGCTTCCCACCCTGACAACGGATGGCTGCAGGGGAATTTAACTTCTCGCATAAGTGACACAACTGCCCTTGGCCACGTGTCAGCCCCTCCTGTCACCTCCTGCCGTCTCGTGCCACCTCCTCCAAGCAGCCCTGCCTGCCAGCACAGCAGACTTGCTTGTGCCCTGTGCAGCACCTCCCCTTGGGTACTTCGCTAAGCAACAGGACAAAAATGGGGGGAATCACCAAGCTTATGGTGCTTAGACACTTGATGATGCTGGATGCTTCATAAACCCCTTAGCAGGGCTATGAGGGAGAGTGTTTCTTTGTGAATGGGGTATCTGCTGTTATGAGTACCTGCTCAAACCACAAATCCATCCTAAAGTGTATTCCACCCTACGACACCAGTATAAATGAACTGGGAAAGGGCTGATTTCCAGATGACCTAATAGTGACTATCCTTTCAGAAGTAATGAAGAAAAGGTAGAATTTTTCACTGATGGACCAAGTCAGTAAAACTGGCTTGCTCAGGAAGTATGACATGGAATAAGGGTTTATGATGCGATGTCACTCCTTTTTTAATCAAATGTATTTTCCAAAAAAAATTCAGGTTTTCAGATAAACAGAAGAGTTCACAGAAAGTGCCCGCTTAAAAATTGTATTTTTTTCCTTAAAAACCCAATGCCTGAAAAACAAAATAGTCTGATAAAAAGCCTAATGATTTCAATTTGGAAATGATGACTCGATACATTAGGTTTATTTCAATTTGATTATCAAATGGCCCTTGGTTTTCTCTGTAGCCTGAGCCTCCAAGAAGCACTTTGAGTGTATGTTGTGGCGCAGTGATAGGAAAAACTCTGATGCCTCACAGGGAATGTAAGCCCAAGGGAGGCAACTGAGAAGAGAGTAAGAGTCTGAGGCATCCGATTTCCCACTAATCTAAAAACTTTCAGTTTTCATCCACAAATTCCACTCACCAAATAATTTAATTTTCTCCCTATTTTTCACTCCTCCTTAAGATTTCCAAGGACCTAAATCGTTTCATTGACATGAGCCTAAGTCAATAACCCCCAGGATATGTTACTCTTCAGTTGTTCAGAAGTCCAAGCGGAATGAGATGTTCGTCTTATTTTCTTGCACCATCAACAGGTAACACAGGAACAGCTCTGCTAGTTTAGACCACAGGTTTAATCGCTCCATCTCCAGCCATTTTCTGGTGCTTCACAGCAGAATCCATCTTTTTTGAACAACAAATAGCACTGGCTTACTCTGGCTAATGGATGTTGCTTCTTCACCAGTATTCTTCTTGAAGACAAACCTGACTTGCTTGCCCTGTTCCAATTTTCTCCCTCAGGCTGTCACTATTAGTTGTTATTAGAGGCAGGACAGGAGGAGGGATGGATCTCCCCCCTGCCCTGGCAATGCCATTGCTACACCCTTGTTCTCCACCCCTCGGTGTGGCGCGCTGGATCATGTCCCACAGGGAGCTCAATCCCAGCAAATGATGCCGTGGTCTTGTTGTGAACATCACCGTGGCTACGTCCTCAGCCACAGCCAGTGGCTGATGACAGTTTTCAGTGGCCTCATTCATTCTCCCGCAGAACAACAGCTTCCCAGACTACTGTCGGATAACAGCATGATAAAAGAGGACAGTTGCTGAACATGTGCTATCACCTTCCCAAATTATTTCCAAGCAGGGTGTGCTGTCCAAAGGGAGTAGAAAGGAAGGGGGTAACATGGCTGGAGCAGCAGTCCTTGAGGTGCTCTCTCTAGGCCTTCATTGAACATTTTAATTTCTGGGGCTCCCAGGGAAGGTGCAGCTCTGGCACTGGGAGCTGGTGGGACCAAGCTGGCTCTCCTCGAGAGGTTCATTCACATCCCCTCCAATTCGATGCACATTTGCGTCTCTGCTGGAGCACACCTGCATATAGAAAGTGACAATCCCACATGGCCGAGGGGTTCACAAGAGCATTTTCAGGGGAGAAATACCCTGCTGGCCAGCTACTTCCCCTGTTGTACAGACCAGAGACTGAAGCAGGGAGATATAGGAGCAATCCCACTCCTTCTCAAATGGTTGTGATGGGCAAAATAGCTCCTTCTTCTACCATGAAGAAGTCTGTATCTCTAAACTTAGACATTGGGGGAGGCAGAGGGGACAGCAGCTGTGCTGCTACAGAGCGCACCCAAGGATCGGGACAGGAGGCAGATGAGGAGGGGAGCGGATGAAGGACAGGTTTAGCTGTTTTCCAGCTCATGTCAATGTGCCAGCATGCTCTGTTTCAGGGGTCTGCCTGGCGAAGGGGCTGACCACCTGCAAGGGGCTGTGGCCTTTGGTGACATCCCCACTTCCCAAAGCAGGGTGGGTGCTGGGCTGGGTGGTTAATGATCCTCAGTGGCAAAGTGATGAAGGAGTCCAAGGACCTGAGCACACTTGTGAGATCTTTGGGTGATCCCAAATCTCTCTGTCAGGCCCAGGATTGTCACGAGACCACCCTGTCCCAAAACACTAACTTCATTTGGGAAAAAATGTCGAAAAGGGAGCTGGTTTCCTCCAAGTCATTGAAGGTTTTTGATGGTGCCATGGCTGCCGCTATTCAGCTGAGCAGAACTGTCACTTTTTCTGTGCTTCCCTGCATGTCTCTGTCCTCCACGGGGTCTTGGTCCATGCGCTGACCCTCCGAGGATGGGCACACGCTCATTTTCCATACAGCACCCAACACAAGAGGATCCATGCCTGTGACCAAATACTCTGGAAAAAATAACTCCCACATCTTCTGCAGAGTGAAGCTAACAAGAATTTTATTACAGGTCCTTAAATATAATGCTGCCCACAGCAGTAAGAATGCAGAAGACTATTTTATGAATTTATCTTCTACTCCTTCTGAAAAAGTCCTCCTACACATCATATTCTCCCTTGAAACAAATGGTCAGCAGCAATAAGATTTTTTACTGAAGCAGCAAAACTCCACACAAGGTCAGAACAATATCTGTGTTATTTACTCCAGCGTGAGTTATGATCTGCCTACTGCATACAACTTTTTCTGTGTTTCCCATTGATGAAAATCAAAAGCCTTTATTGTCTCTTTGCTGATTTTGTGGTTCACTCACTCATTACACTAGGATTCATTTATTCTTTTTTATACGTGTATATCTCATTGTCACAAAAGAACCCTTTTTAGAGTGAAAGATCTGACGCTGTTTGTAGCTGAGGGCTCTGGTCTGTGCAGTCCTGCTCTTGTACTGTGCAGTAAGCGTATTTCAGTGGAAAATAAATTACTCCATCTTACCCATGAAATGGAAGTAGCAGGTCTGGGAGGATTGTTAGTCCATAGGCTTTTAAAAATGTCTAATCCCTGTCCATAGACTGAAAGCTGGGGAGAGAGAGCAGCAGGACCTCAGCAGGCACTGGGAGGAAAGGTGGGAACAAGAGAAGGTGAAGAAAAGCCCCATCCGAGACACGGGACATGGTATGTCTGAACCCCTGCGCTGGTGATCACTGTGCTGCAGCTGATGCAGATGCCATCACACACAAGATCTCGAGGCATTCTTCCCACACAGCCTCTTTTAAAGCTGGCAAAGCTCCCTTGCACAGAGCAGGATGCCATTCAGCAGCACCTTTGATGCACTACAACCACGTCCCTAAAGTTACTTTGGCTCCAGACTCCTCCTCAGGTACATGGATTCCCCATTGGTTTTAAGCTCTTTTCTTTGCTTCATATCTCTGTCTCCACCCAGGAGCTCCTGGGCAGCCCAGGGGAGGAGCAGGGAGGCGGTGGGACCTCAGGAGCAGATGGCACCGATGCGGGGACAGGGTGGGAGGAGGCACAGTGCTGAGCCCAGCAGCCTCTGCCCGGGTACAGGCAATTGGGAAAACAGCTCTTGGGACATCTGTGCTGACAGCGTGGTACAACACAGGGACCACTGTTGCTTCTGCCAGCAAAGCCTTAAGGGGGAAATTTCCCAAGGCATGACAGCGATGGGGCTGCCTAAATCCCATTGGAAGTAAACTGATCCTTCAGGCACTGGGAGGTCTGTGGCAGTTTCTTGAGAAAGTTTTTCAGTTTGGGGGTTTAATTTCCTAATTACGTAATTGTCTATTACATGATTTCAGCGAGACTCTGGCCATGCACTCAAAACAAAGGCAGGCTCACACTCAGTAGGGTGAGTGGATGTAAATCTGTGCTTTGGTTCCATATGCCCCAACCTGCTTCAAACCTCTCGTATCTTAAACGAGTTGAATGATGGAGCGTTTTGTGTGCAGCATGACTCAGCACTGCAGGTCTGTCTCAGAGAAACCTCACCAGAGCAGTCCAGAGCACCTATAATGCTAAAGAACAGAAGAAGCAGTAGGTTTACATCATCAAAGCACTAAGGGACATCATCTGTAGGTGCTTAGCAGTCTAACCTACCCTACGGAGAGTCCTTTTAATTTACCATCCACTCCCCCCCAAGCACAGGCCTTCTGACTTTCTCCTCCAGCCTCTATCTTGACAATACAGACTGTACCACATAAGTAATACTGGGTTTTGCCCATTATTAATTTCAAATGGCCTAGAAATCCATCAAATGGCCTAAGCACCTATCTGTTCTCACCAGAACACAAAAAATATTTCCCACTGGTAACATTAATCAGTTTCAAATTGTCTGGCAACAGTACAGTTGCAGACAGAGATTTTTGGAAACTGTGAGAGAGATAAATACTACCAGGATAGGTAGTGTTATTTAAATTTTCACTTTTTACATATAAATTGAAGAACAAATGCTACCAGTAATAGTGGCATCTGGGTATTCCTGGCAGTGAGAGCCACCAGGAGTTTTTTAATGACATAATGATTGAATCTACCAAAGGCAATGCTACTTTAGCCTTTTTCTTGCTAAATAATCACAAAAATCATAGTCCATAAACGCATCCTTGGATAGAGTAAAAGCAAATAGGTCTTGTTTGAACTACATGTGAAAGTAAATAAAAATAAAGGCGACAGAAAATTTGCAATTTCAAATTAATTTCAAAGGGAACTAAAGCAGTTAGCTCAAGGACTTGAACATCAATGAAGCCTGAAATTTCTCTACATAAAAGGTGCAAGATGATTCACTGGAGCACAGAAAACAGGTGTTACAGATAGAAAGGATAAAGGGGGAATTACAAGAAATAAAGTTGACAGACCTTGCAGAGGTCATTAAAATAAATAGGCAAGTTCTTCAAACGAAAAGACAATTGAAAGAAATGGACCTGTGTGCAAGGAATATTAAAGATAACATGGAGAGAGAATGAAATTAATATTTTGCTGTAGTTTTCAAAAAGGATAATGTTGAATATAAGAGGAAAAGAAAGATAACACAGGAGTGTGAGAGCAGAAACAATCACACCTGATCTAGAAATGAGCTCTAAAAACCTAGTGGGTACTCAAAATGTACAGTGCATTCTCTATACCTAAAGGCAGGAAAAGCCAGCATATGAAACTGCAGGGGCAGAGAAAAGGAGCCTCGTAAATTAGTCAAGCTGGGAGTAAAAGCGAGGGCAGTACCTACACTCAAGACGGAAAAGCAAAGTAATAAAGGCAACTGCAATCTGCTTGCTTCACATCGATAGTATATTAGACAGGAGAATAAAGTGCATGGAAAGAATCATTAAAAACAGGGACATAGATGGAAAGTGGATTTAAAAGCATTGAAATCTGTAAAAGTCATGCCAGATAAACTTGATACCTTTCTCTGATGCAACTATTTTCTACAGAGGGATCTGCAGTAGGTCTACTATTTGGTATGATGCCACAAGAGATTTCATTATTTGAAATAGGAAAAATGGGAATTAGGCAAAGAATGGTAAAGTGGGGAGGGAGCTGATGAAAGAGGAGATGGCAGAGTGTAGCCCTGTAAGAAGCAACGTCTGCAGGGAGGAAGGTCATTAGGAGGGTTCCTCACAGAGGAGCCTTTGAACTGTTCTTACTGGATATTTCATTAATAATCTCAAAAAAAGTGAAGGAGAGTGTTGGTGAAACATCCTGATGTCACA
Source organism: Balaeniceps rex (assembly GCA_013401315.1). Lineage (NCBI taxonomy): Eukaryota > Metazoa > Chordata > Aves > Pelecaniformes > Balaenicipitidae > Balaeniceps > Balaeniceps rex. The sequence goes on along the minus strand of VYZW01027487.1, from coordinate 312,475 downwards.
ATGTCAGAGGGGAGTGTTGGTCAATAGGAGGAGGCGAATATCATTCAGGAAGATTAAAATCACCATGAGAACAGGAGCAACAGAGGAAGAAATGTGATTATACAGAATTCAAGGTCCTACACTCTGAGAAAGGAAGGATCTTTGCAGACTTCTACAAATATCTCCAAATTAGCTGAACATCATATACTAGGAGAAAAACATGGGTGTACTACTCAGCTGGAATAGGTCATGACAATAACAAGGCTATGAGCAAAAGAAATAAGACCAGGATGCTACAGCTAAGGCACTTCCAGTAGAAAGGGAGAGGTTTTAATACCATCTGGAAAACAGTATAGACTTCTGGCAAGTCATGTTCAAGAAAATGATATCAAATATCTGGAGGTGTGGAGGAAGGCTACTGGGAAGCAGAAAGGAATGGAGACCCTTTTTAATGAGATGAGATAAAAAATGTAACCTTATTCAGCCTGAGTAGCAGTACAAAAGCTCTCTATAGATTCACTTGAGGTAACATGGGATGGGGGCAAGAAGATCTACTGAATTTAAAGGAGAACATTGGCATAAGAACAAATGGGAATAAACTAACCACAGAGCTGGAAATGAGGTTTCTCCTCAGAGGCATGAAGTTTTGGAACAGCCTTCCAGGAGGAGGACTGAGTTCAAAAGCACAACTGCTTTCAAGATGGAGTTAGTTCAGTCTCTGAAAGGGGTTGTATGACGTGGCTGCAGCTGATAGCAGGGGGAAGGCGGGGGTTAGATTTGGCGAGCCAGAAACCCTATGCTGCTGCTGCAGAACTTGTTGGCAATGCAACAGTTACAGCAATAACAGCTCTGTTTCAGCAAAGCGTAGCTGTGCCCCCATAGCAATGGGGCACACAGGTAAAGAGCTTTACTGAGTGTGTGTCAACACAGTCAGTGTGCTCCTCCGTGTTTGTCTGTCATCTCTGATCCTGAGCAGCAGGGTGATTTTAATTTTGGATTTCTTGCAAAAACCTTCTTGCAAAAACATATTCCACATAACTGCCAGAAAGTGTTGCAAAAAGCATTGTCGAGAGCTGGATGAACGGTTCTTCCCCAAAATTCAGGTGACCAGAAATGTCATTGTAAAAGTAAGACAAAAGAAGTGTAATTAGCCATAAGAAAGGATGGCAAGTATTACTGATACAGATTTAGCTGCGCAGGTAAATGACAGCATAGGCATTTTACAACTGGAAGAGTTAATGCCGCAGGATGGGGGGCCTTGTTCACAGAAGCAGTGATGGGACTTCATAAATAGGGCTTCTCGGCATGGCGCTCCTCCCCGCATGACCGCACTAAAAGAACCACCACTGAGAGGAGTTCAGACACGAAACAGCTCAGCTGGTTCAGCTCAACTCACCTCAGAAATATAATATAAAACACTGACCATGTGTAACAGCAATATCTGATTCAGATTATAGACATGTAAGCAAAACCCAAGTTAACGCCTACCTCTTGTCAGCTGAGCAGTTCTCCAGACTCCACTGACTTCACCAGTTCAGTTACCTCTTGACTTGGGTCTCTTTTTGCTGCTCACATGCTGGTGGCAAGTACCAACTGAGATACCCGAGCATATCCGAGGCACCACACAGTACAGACAAACACGGGCAAGTAGAGACCTAATGGAAGAGTGTTGTCTTCTGGAGTAGCTTGTAGTGGTTGGGTGGGATGTGGCTATGCAGAGCACCTCATTGTATATATGTGGGCCACTAACTTGAATCCTCATCTCCACCAACTACAATGGGAGTTTAGAGACCCACCTGGTATATAGGCATCTTCAGTTAGAAGGGGTCTAACTGTCTTCGCCTAAATTGGGTTGTCCAATAATCTGGATCTGACACCTACTCAAAATATCACTGTGTAGAGCAGAGGAAGGCAGATACTTTCCCATGGGCTTTGGAGAGAGAAATAAAGCTTGTAAAATTGCATACGGCCAGGAGATGATGACTCTTAATAAGCATGGCTAGGCCTGTTAAAATAGGCTTGGTAATATTCAGAAGTGGATTGAGCCCAAGGATTAGAAAGGTTTAAATGCAAGCTGAAGTCAAAATCGTGATATTCCTACCAACCAGTTTTTACCACACTTAATGCAGTTGTCCCAGCTCTTGCAATTTTATCATGATTATCCCTGAATTCAAGTTTCACAAGTCCCAGCTCCCTGAGTCTTGGGAATCAGCTCTTGAGAGTGTCAGCTTCTGTTTTTAACAGTTACAGGGGAAAAGCTTGAAAGTGTGACTTGAGCATATGCCAAAAATTTAGAAACAAAAAGTAAATAAAGCGAATGCCAAATTTTGATGCCTGTTTTTATAAAAAACCTAAAACACTCTCTATTTTAAAGCTAATCTCATGACTTTGGAGGCCTGGCTCATTATTCTTGAAAGCTTGATATTGGCAACACTGTTAACTCGGACACTCTTTGAAGAGGATTTGCGGAAATAGACTGAAAGAGCTGCAGTGTTCTTGAATAATGGGTCCCCTAGGAAAACCCAAGGAATGCTTATGCTCTGTAGAAAAGCGGGTAAATAGATAATCCTTGATCTCCTTCTTTCCAGATTAAATTAGCAGAGGAAGGACAACAAACATTGTCAGGAAGAAGATATGCCTGGACATGTGAGATGCAGAGTGCAAGTAAACAGGATAGCTGTCTTTGGAGCCGTTCAGCATATTGATACCACGCAAGCAGAGAGGCAGGACCGATGGTCGCTGGTCTCCCAAGGGAGCAGGCGTTGGAGAGGAGGTACGTGGAGTTGGGATGCAGGTGGGAAGCCTTTGGCAGTGGAGCACGCTTCCTTGTTTTGCCTGCAAGCCTGGGGTTGACATGTTCAGAGGCGAGGCAGAGACCGCAGATGTGTAGAAAGTTGTGTTCCCATCAATCTCCACTTTCCCTTTCCTTTGCCAGGCAGCTCTGTAGATCTCAAGGTGCTTATGAAGACCATATGCCTTCAGAAGGGATTTCCGTCTCAGGTGTGTTATCACAAGTACTCCACAGAGACTGCACAAACCTCTGAAGCAAATTCTTTTCCAGTGCAGAAGATAGTGCTAGGACCTGTCACAGGCTGACGGACATATTCAGCCTGTTGGGTCATATGGAGCCACAGCACTTGGCCAGGGAAGGGAGTCTTTCAGGGCTCCTTTTAAGCCTAATGCCCCTTGATGTAGTTCGTCCCTTCCAACCACTTTCTTCTGCTCTGAAAGCCCACATACCAGATGCCGCTTGTCATCTGCCAGCCATCTGTGGAGCATATGGAGTCACAGAGCAAGAGAGAAGCTCCAGCCCTGTGCTGCAAATGCAGGAGACAGCCCCTGTAAGAGAGACAGTGTGGAGTGAGACAAGAGCACGAGTCTCGCCCTGAGTGCATGAGATTGCATGGGTCTAGTCATCGAAGGGTAGGAATGTTTGCTCCAGACCTGGAGATGACTACTGCCGCTGCAAGTGGGGAGAGGCTCAGGAGCCCATCTCCAACCCACACAAGCATCCTGGGCTGCTTAATGTGGATCAGATGGGGAAAAGGGCTCGGATTTGTTGCTTGGAGCAGTCAAGCCACGGCACATAGCAATAAGCCTTCTCAACATGTCTGCACGGAGGACGAACCTGACACTTCTGAGTTTGTAGCTGAGCACTAAATGGAAAACAGAGACTGGGGAAGGGGTTTTTTTCCACCTTTGGTTTTGTGGGGGAGAAAAATAAATTTTGCTCAAAAGCAGTTTTGTGCCTGCGAACAGGATTTATTTTTATGAGATTTATTTTTAATTCCATCCAGATGTTTATTTATAAAATAATTTAGGACTTATATCCAAACAGACATCAAAGAAGCCTTCTGGGAGTAGCACTGTCAGTAGCAAAGGGTTTTAGTGATCCACGAGGCGAGTGAATGGGTTTGAGGAGGGTCAGAGTGCCTTGGGGGAGCGCATGCATGGATCTAATTAGGAACCCGTTCCGAGGTCACACAGACACGGCAGGAAAGATGCCTCCTTTGGGAGCAGGATGCCAACTATTACGCACAGTGTGATGTGGGGTATTGCAGAGCACACACGCTTTCCCAAAGACAGTACCAGGAGAACTTCTGTCTTAAAGAGTGCCACGTAAGCTACCCACCATGGCAATTGCTTCGGGTCATTCCCACCCCTTAGAGGAGGTGTAGGTCCTGGGCAGGGCACACAGGGCACAGCTGCTGCCCCACGAGGGTGAAGTACCCATTCTGGTTTCTCAGGCCTGGGGAGTGTGCTGCTGCCAGAGCCCCCATGCCAACACGGAGCCAGGGCTGTGTCCTGCTGGGCTGAGCTGGAAGGGGACGGATACTCCCAAGTCTTTCCCATTATGTCCTTAATTCCCTTTCATGCAACCTGTAAATCCCACCTCTCATAAGAGGTGACGTCTGCTGCTGTCCCCCAGCCTGAAGATAGATGGACAAACCCTATTATCCCTGTGCAAATGTAATGGAACAAGTGCTGATGTGTCACGTTAGTATCTATTCACTTCACCTCCACACAAAAATGTGCAATGGTTTGCTTGGTGTTTTTTTTTTTTTTCTTTTTTAATGTTTAGTCACCCTGTTTAAACTTTGTGTCTTTCTAAAATTTGTTTCTATCAAGCAGTGGTACACAGGTCTTTGTATCCTCAGTAAGTTCTGGTAAGTCAATATAAACTAAGTCTTAGTTGCACGAGATGTCTACTCCAGTTTAACAACATACAATTAAAAAGATTCTTTATCAAATTTGTGCAAATTTGCTTGTTTGTGTCTCTTTTATTGACATCAGATTGACTGAGTAAAAAGGTGCACTCTGGTGTTCAAGTCAGAGGCTTCCATTCAGATTTGTGCCTCTGCAACTAAGACTGCAACTTTTGCTGCAAAACCACAGCTCAGCATTAAGGATCTTCTCTGTCCTCCAGCACTGAGCCCCATGGTATGGAGTAGGCGTGTTACAGAAATGGCCCAGATTCATCAAGGATGGGATTGCCTTTTCCGTGGGAGGGATGCAGGAAGAGGAGGCATCGCTTGAAAGAGAAACAGGGGACACCCCAAGCCAGACCAGAACCCCTCAGCAGCGGTGGGTTTTCCTCTGAACCTCTGCCTACCCCAGGGCAGTGCCAAGCAGCATGGGGCGGCATAGCCAAATGTGACAGCTTCCAGCATGGATTCTCTGCTGCTGGGGGCAAGGACCTCCCCTGCGCTGCATCCCCACGGGCATGGCCAAGGAGCTGGCTCCTGCTGGCTCGTCTTTCACGAATGGTGCTGAAGGAGGGTGGCCAAGCTGGCCGGGTCTTCGAAGGTAACCCTTTCCTGCCTGTCTGAGCCTGAACCTGAGGGGGAAAAGCACACTTTTGGAGAACCTATCACTTTTGAAATGGGGCTGCTGGCAGGCCTGTGCACTGCAGTGCTGAGAGCAGCAGCAGGAAGTGTGGTTGCATGTGAAAACAAGCAGATTTGAAACAGTATTCACTCCAAGGGATTACACAAATAATACCCCAGTGACAATGGAGCTATTTACTCAGTTGACACTATGAAGAAAGCATCTCCTTTTATCTACTTATGGTGGTTAGCGGGTTTGTCTCTCTACCGCCTCTGTTGCTACTTGCTGCTTCCCTTGATGCTTCTCTCTGGTACTTTTGTTCCAGCTTTCTTTAAAAAGCTGTTTATTTGAGGAGTGTGTAGGCTTCATGCCAGAGAAGGGCAGCTGCAAAGTCACACAATGAGCAGCCTCACAGATGCCTGAGCCTGTGCACATCGGCTGCCAGTGACCTGTTGCCAATGAAAGGGCTCTCCTCCAGTCCACCCTACACGGAGGTGAACATACAGCTGAGAATTTGTAATATGGGAAGAGCTGGTGGTATCTTCCCATTAAGAGTTGTCTACCCCCTGCTCTGGTGTCTGGGATGACCATGCCATCTATGTTTTCTCAGGAGGCTTCTGAAATAGCTTCTTCTACAGTGAAAGAAACAGCATCATGCAAGGCTGTGCAAAGGGGAAGGTACTCATGTCCTCAGCATATGGGGCACAGGAAGGAGTACTTGAGCATACTGTAGGGATGGGACTGAGGTGCAGGTCTGCAGCTGAGCAGCGTGCTTGCAGCACCTTGGTTCCCTGCAAGCGATGCTTCCCTTGGCTGCAATGCAGACCCACAACTTCCCCCGCTCTGCTGGACCCAGCCAGCTGCAGGTCACCTGAGCTGGCTGCCTGGGTGCAGGACCCCGTGCTAGGGCTGAGGCACGGCTGGCTGCAGGAGGGACAATGACCCTGTGAGCCCCTGTTCAACCTCCTGTGAGATGTGAGAGGAAAACTGAGGAAGGATCTTCCTCGAAGGGCTGAAGTGTCTAGGGCACAGGCTTCCCCACATCTTCAGGAGGAGATCTTTTTGTTTGTTTTGTTTGCAAACGCCTATACTTGTCCTTCCCCCATAGGTCTCACATATTGCCCATGGCACCTCACCAAGGCAGGCCGTGTAATGGCGTACAAGAGATCATGGCAATGGTTTAGGCTTCAAAATTCAGACTTGGGGGACCGCTGCACAGTTCATAGCTCTGCCACAAGCACCTTGTGATTGTGTTTACGGAGGATCTATCAGACTGTTCATGGCATCCGAGCTGCAGATAACCCTTACAAAAGCCACCAGACTGTAGCACCTCCCTTTCTTCAGGGCTGATACAAGGCAGAGATCTGGCAGCCCTTAGAGTAGGAGATATAAATTAACCCATCGTCTTTCCAGAATTTGAACACCACTGAACTGTGTAGACACGGTGGTTGTGTCTGCCTGACCTCAAAGGTCCACACCAGTAACTAACCCTGACCACTGACCGGTTGGTGTGCCCCAGTTTGCATCTATACTCCCTGGACCAAACTCTCCTATTTGTAGAGAAAGAGCTAGTTCACTGTCCACGCAGCTCGGCCATGGACCAGCAGCAAAGAAGGACTTTTGTGATGTGATCCACTGCAACACTTGCCAATTCAAAGCCAGCAAAACAATTTTAAGGCAGCAGAAACCTTTGGTCACTACAGGTCTGGGCAACATGAATAGGATTCATTACACTAAATTTAAACCATCTAAAAACTAGAGATCAAGGCTAGACTAGTAATTTTGGGTTCCTCTATAGACAATTTGTTGTTACCTTCAGAGAGCAGCTTAGGTAGGCTCTGAGACATCTAGGCTGAATTATCCTTTCAAGGTGCCTTTCTCCATTGCCTAGAGCAGGAATCTAAATGTCTTAGAAATCTTAGGCCAGACTGCTAATTTTTAAATAGCCAATAAAAACAGTTCCAGTGACTTTCAATAGTGTCTGGTAGAGCTCAATGAAAGTTAAAAAGTTCAACTGTCCACTCACTGAACCTCATAGTCTTTCTTGTGCAGTTAATTTTGTCTGTCTGAGGTTAAAGACAACCTCTTTGCAACTGGTTTTCTTGTTGCAATCATCTCCCATTATCTTAAAAGGTCTATTTCTGGGAGCTTTTTAATGCTTTATTGTTGATTTTAATTTAAGCCAAAAGAAAAAAAAGAAATGGTTAGCAAGCACCAAAATAAAAAAGGAAGGACATTATGGTCGTTCTACCAAACTTACATGAAGTCAAGGCAGATTTTGCTAAAGTGTCTTCTGGTCCTTCTGCGCTGCTGAAAGGATTCATTGAGTGCTCTGTGATAAGTAATGACCTCCCCTCACCCACTTGCTGGGTTAGGGTCCTGGAGCCAGTTATAGGTTGTATTAGGGAGCTGTAAACACAAAGAAGTGCTGCTCTTTCAGCTACTAGAGACAAAAAAACTGGATGCTATGACTTCCTGCCAATGGAAAGGCACATGTGTTTTCTATCTGCTGATAAAGAACCCAGTGATACCAAGCTTTGCTGGAGGAACATCTGTGTTTTTTAATGGACGCATAAAACCTTTCCTTCATGAACCAAGATTCATTTCACATGCAATATGTAATTCCACCAGTCTGCAGAGAGTTCTTCTGTGGCTGACTAACCATTTCTCATATATTTTTCAATTCCAAAAGACAGATCAAGAACTGAAAAAACTCTGCTCTCCAACCCACTCCTCAGCTAACCCCCAACAGTTAAGGGAACGGTGGGTATGGAGGAGGAAAGAAGCAATCTCCTGTGCAGTGTGGAGACATGGAGCAGCAAATGGAGAAACCTCATAGAGCTGAGCCGAAAAAGCATGGGTAAAAAGGAATGAAGGAGTGCGACCCTGGCTGGATAGAGAGAGAGGAAAATCTCCGTTCATAATCATGGAGCGACTTGAGATAGAGAAAAGGAGCTGAGACCCACCCTGTTCTTGCACACATCCAGAGTTACCCTGCTAAAGACAACTGGAGATGGCTCATGGAGAAGAGGACAGGATATTTAGAAGAGACCAGCTCAAAGGGACATGAGTAGATATGTACATTTGGCAGTAATTTTAAGTTGGAGCCATTGCCAGGGTAGAGTCATTACAAACTGGGATAAGAGATGGAGACTGATATGAGAAATCCATTCTCCAAATGGGAGTGACTGACCAAAAGTAGTGATATGATGAGGATATGACTAATAATGTGAGATGGGTCCAAACCACAGACCTTAGGCCTGGATTCAGAGCTGGATCTCTCTAAGTGCAGTGGCAGCAAGAGCCAACCCTTACAAGGGCAGGACTGAACAAACGAGATCTTCCAGAATTTCGACCCAGAGATTTGGGTTTGGCTTCTGTTTACTGAAAATGACATTTATTAAAATAAATGATGGCTGAATCTCCAAAAGCTTGAGGCTGAAGCCTGTTCCTGCTGCTACTATGTTTACCTTGAACAATGATGAATACCTGAATTTGAAGCACAGCTGTATTGGGTTTGCGTGGAAAGATTTTGGTAGTAGAGGGGCTACAGGGGTGGCTTCTGTGAGAAGCTGCTAGAAGCTTCCCCTATGGCTGATAGTGCCAATGCCAGCCGGCTCCAAGACGGACCTGCCACTGGCCAAGGCTGAGCCCATTAACACCTCTGGGATAACATATTTAAGAAGGGGAATAAAAATAAAATAAAATAAAATAAAATAAAATAAAATAAAATAAAATAAAATAAAATAAAATAAAATCCTGCACATTTTTGCAGCTGTAGAGAGCAGTGAGAATATGTGAGAGGAACAGCCCTGCAGACACCAAGGTCAGTGAAGAAGGAGGGGGAGGAGGTGCTCCAGGTGCCGGAGCAGAGATTCCCCTGCAGCCTGTGCTGAAGACCATGGTGAGGCAGGCTGTCCCCCTGCAGCCCATGGAGGTCCACGGTGGAGCAGATATCCACCTGCAGCCTGTGGAGGACCCCACGCCGGAGCAGGTGGATGTGCCCGAAGGAGGCTGTGACCCCGTGGGAATCCCGCACTGGAGCAGGCTCCTGGCAGGACCTGTGGACCCGTGGAGAGAGAGGAGCCCACGCTGGAGCAGGTTTGCTGGCAGGACTTGTGACCCCATGGGGGACCCACACTGGAGCAGTCCATTCCTGAAGGACTGCACCCCGTGGGAAGGACCCGTGTTGGAGAAGTTCGTGGAGGACTGTCTGCTGTGTGAGGGACCCCACGCTGGAGCAGGGGAAGAGTGTGAGGAGTCCTCCCCTGAGGAGGAAGGAGTGGCAGAGACAACGTGTGATGAACTGACCGCAACCCCCATTCCCCATCTCCCTGCGATGCTCGGAGGGAGGAAGGAGAGAAAATCGTGAGTGAAGCTGAGCCTGGGAAGAAGGGAGGGGTGGGGGAAAGGTGTTCTAAGATTTAATTTTTATTTTCTCATTATCCTACTCTGAATTGATTGGTAATAAATTAAATTAATTTTTCCCCAAGTCAAGTCTGTTTTGCCCATGACAGTAACTGCTGAGTGATCTCCCTGTCCTTATCTCGACCCATGAGCTTTTCGTTATATTTTCTCTCCCCTGTCCAATTGAGGAGGGGAGTGATAGAGTGGCTTTGTTGGGCACCTGGCATCCAGCCAGGGTCAACCCACCACAACAGCTCAAGAAATCCTCCAGGAAAAGAAAACTTAGTAAGAACCAGAAATATGCAGGAAGCAGATCTTCTTTGACAGAAATGGGCTCTTTCATCATGAATCCCATCCAAAATCCCAATATGCAAAGACAAGCAGATATGAGCAGAGACTCTTCTAAATGCAGTCCATCTCAGGGTCAGTACTTAAAATGGTGGAAGGGTGGAGGAAGAGGCATTCCATTTTAACTAAAGGTTTTAACCTTTAATACCTACCTTACATTATATATTTTCAGAGTCAGATAAGGGAAGAACATGCCCCATGGCTGCATACATATATCGAGTTACAGCTCATTATGTGGAGGAGAGGAGCTGCTAGCCTACAGCAGTTTCAGGCTATTCATACTGTAGTGGTGAATGAATTAGGTGGTCTCTTCCTGTGACTCATTAACCCTTAGAGCCATATTGTTATGAAGAAACAGGAGAGACTGTTTAGTTCGATAGTGGATACAGTTTTAATTAAAGACAGGTCCATACTGAGGCATCCCAATCAAGATCTGAGCCTCCTTGAAGCTCAAAGAAATTGGATAATCTGGAATTTCACTTTGAAAGCAACCCCCTACGTTTCATTGAGTATCTATAAAGAACGGCTGCCTTCTGCGTAACCAGGCAGAGATTGATTCATCTCATCGCTCATTACTTTTATTGCCAACTTCATAGCTTTTGATTGCACAATGCGAAAGCGATAACAACACTGCAGGGCAGCAGAATGACTCATCAGGCATTACCGCTCGCTGTTAGCAAAGTCTTTTCTATTTACCTAGGTGCTTATAAGACCTTCATCTCCATGGTGTTTGAATGCTTCCCAAACAAACAGAACTCTGTCTCTGCCCCTGCTCCCTCTGCAGACCCAGCTGGAGGGTTAGGCTGCCCTGCAGCAGCGTGGGGAGCTGTGGGATGAGCTGGGACCCACTGCCGTGTCCCAGGGCGCTGAGATGTGTACACCACAAGGCATGTCCTGTCCCCACCAGATCCTTGCCAGCTGTGAGATGCAGGCTTGGAATATGGTCCCCCACCAGAGACGTAAACAGGGAATTCACGTGGTGCCTGGCACTCACAAGCATAAATAGCCCATCTCCTTACATTTTCTTTAAGCCTAATAAAACTTGATGTGCTCAAAAATTTCTTTCCTTGGCACAGATTTCACAAGGGGGAATGGAGCCAAACTTAGCTCCTGGCTCACTGGACATTAGGTATGCCTTGCACCTCGTCCCAGGGCAACGGTGGAGAAAGCAGTGCATTTTCAGCTTTGTTCTGTGTGGAGATGTTCCCAGGATCATGGATCTGCGGGGGAAAATGACAGTGGCAGCAAACAGGATTACCCCGACGTTGTCCTTTGGGAAGTGTCAGGAAACAGCTGCCTGCTGAGTACTGACAATGGGGACAAGTTCTCTCTGGACAACCTCTCACAAAGCGCATATTCACCACCATCGCCTTGGGATGCTGGAGGCAGTAATGCCACCAATCTGCAGTCACAGGAGAGGACAGTTCCTCCTGAACCCAGGTCCACATGAACCCTGACAGGCCAAGGGAAAAGCAAGTCCTGAATGCTCATCCCTTGGCCCTTAGCTTACAAAATCAACACGAAACCTAAACTGTAATTTTCAGGCAGTTTGGGGCAGCAGATTTAAATCCCCACTGCAGTCACGTTCAAGCATGCGCAGCTGCAGCTGGACTTGAACCAGGGAACAGCTGCACAGAGGCTGATCTGTCACTTTGCAGTTAAGGCAGGCCAGTGGTGAGGACTGATTCAACCCTGAGCTTTCCTACAGCCCCAGGAGCATTTGGTCTAGGGCTGAGCTCAGGCACCGCAGGGACCATCCTAGATCTGCAATATAGGCTTCCCCAATGGCCAGATCAGGGTCTGGGGCTCCAGATCACACCCACCTCTGACGAAATGATGGTCCAAAATTCCTGATGAGAAAAGAGACCATGTGCCACCAGGGCTGGCTCAGACAGCACAGGTGCCGACCTGCTCCCGCTCACCCTCCTGCAGGTCTTCTGCACACAGGGACCGTGACCGCTCCAGGATATGGCCCACAGCAGTTCTGGAGTGGGACCAGAGACACCACACATCCCAGAGAGCACCCCACACCAGGGTTGTCAGAGGGGCAGGGACAGGTATTAGTTAGTATTAGTTAAACATATACATGTTTAACTCAAGCTTGTACTATTTTAAGATGAAAAATTTCCCAGAGGGCCCCATCTGCAGCTGAAAAGGACTCACCCTGCTATTTTAGTTTATTTTTTTATAAAAGGCAGATTTTGTGCTTCGTTTAAAAACAGATGGTATCTCTGTATTGGCAAGATCTTCATACCTATGTGGCAAGGATTAATATGAGTTTCTAACCAAATTTCATACCTCCCAAGTATCTGTCCTGCCATCACACAGGGCCAGAATCATGTCTGGCCACATCATATCTGGCTCCGTGATGGACGGGAGCCATCTCATGAGGCTGGTCGCAGCATGGGGTCACATTTGAGTCCTCACAGAGGAGAGTGGGCAACAAGAGTCAGCCGTGTCAGCTGTGCAGGACCCCACAGACCTGGGCAAGGACCGATGTCACCCAATACTGCTGCTGCGTCATGGGCGGCTTCCTTCCTACCCCAGACATCAAAGGAAAATGTAGCTTCTTAATTTGCAGAAAGAAGATGATACTGAGATGTCCATGTTCTCTGCAGGGAGGCAATAGGCTACCCTAAATTATAAAGTGCAGGGAATGACTGTTTTGGTTTGTTTTTACGAGAAAATAGAGTTTGAGGTTATGGGAATTCCATAAGGGACAATGTCTCACAGTAGTAAAAGATTATAAAACTGAATTACAGTTCAAACCAGTAAGTGTTACATTATGCATGGAGACACATAGACTGTAAAGCTTAACAATACACCAAAGCTGCCAACACTAGAGCAAGGCAAAGGGCCTCCTTTTAAAATTCAGTTTAACAGTGCCTGACACAGAATGAGTAACAATATTAAGCAACACAGAATGGACCATAAAACACTGCTATATGCAATAGCTATTATCCTATGTGCTAATCTTCATATCACATTATTTCCTCAAATAATCATAATATTGTGCCAACAGCCCCTTCATTCTAGCTCATTATTTCTCGAGCTTGCTTCCTTCACAAGGAACAGGGCTCGCACTAACAATGCCCTCAGGGTCTGCAGGCAAAGCCACGTGCTCCGGTGCACCCAGAACAGAGGAAGTCTTTTTCTTGGTCCGTTTCTTCAGTTGTCTGTGTTTTTTCCTTCATGCAATTACAAGGTAGTAGGAAAGATTTTCGTAGAACAACATAAAGAAATCCCTTATCATCACAAGCCTTCCAGGCACTGACCACTCCTCCGGTTTGCCCCCCCGGTTACATGTTTTTCCTTCTTGTTCTCACTTCTCATCAGGCAGGTTCTTATGTTTGCATCTCTCTTGGTGCAGTTTCTGCTCTAACATTGTCCAGCACGTTCCTGCTGAGAACTATCAGCTTTGACTTTCTACAAATAAAAAAACCCTCTTGTCATTCTTTTGTCACACTTTCAGCTTCTAAATAGCTAATTCACAACAATAAACCTCCTGGTTGCCATTAGAGGCAGGCTGCCAAACAGTTTAGATGCAATCTTGTGTTATGTTGTTTTTATAAAGGTTTCCCAAAACCCAGTGTGAATAGACTTGGGTTTTGTAACTTAAAGTAAAACATTTGCTTAATTTTATACTCAAAATGTTACTACCCAGAGCTGGAAATGCGAATGTAATGATTTGGGGCTCCTATGCCAGCACAAACAAACTTCTCGTGCAGCTCATACACAAATCCAAATGTCTTTTTGCCTATAAGTTAAAACAAATAAGATCACCTCGTTCTTTCTTTGCATCTCCCCATCTACCCATGTGTGTCCCCTACTGTCTGGTCTTACATTTCAGTTCCTGGCACTGGGTCTGGGGGGTTTTGGGGTGATTTGTAAAGCACCTAGCACAACAGGAGGGGAAAGTAAACAACAGTGAAGCTGCCATTTGAGATCACGATGAGCATGTGCGTCTTCCCCGTGGCCCATGTCAGAGCGAATGCATCATTTCTGCCGCACAGAAAACAAAGCCCTGGGTGCTGATCAGTTGCGAGGACTGGGCGTAACGCTGATAAGGCAGAGGGAGGAGCAGGGCCCAGAGTGGGATCTGAGCAGCCTGACATCCCCGACTGGGCTGAAGGAACTAAAATGCTTTTGAGCAACATCAGCAGCAGAGTGCAAACTGCCTTTTGGAAAACTTAATTTCAGTGGTCTCAGAGGGTACAAAACCATCCCTCACATTTTCATACACTCTTGTTTATGACTTTCATCACAACACTGTCCCACCGACCAAGAGAGAATGGCTTTAGCAAGATTTTTCTTCCACTTGTGTATTAACCAATTCATTGACTCATGGATGCCTGTTCCATCCATTTAATGGTACAACTCCGTGGGGCTTTGCAGATTTCATGCAGTAAATGTGGCAGCCATTAACTTTCCCTCCTGTTGGGCACTTGAGAAGATAAAAATCCCCTCTTTCTGCTGTAAATTTCTGCTATAAATCCACAGATGCAACTGCACACAATCTAATTTCTGGCTCCTGGGCCCACATTCATCTTTGTCCAACTATTCCTCTCGACTGAGCTGATTAGATTATAGACAAGGGCAGGCTCTCTAAATGCAAGGTCACCTAAAAAAAGAGGGTAGCAGGTAGCTTAAATTAAATCGAAAGGAGCTACAGTAATATATATATATAATAGAACTTCGACATCTTTACTATTAAAGAGGTGGGGAGAAGTTGCTCAGCTGGCTCCACTCTGGCGTCATTTCGCCTTGAGAAGAGTGAGGTGGTTTGGTCCTCCTTTGGAAATCCTTAGGGACCTGGTTCCCAGAACTGTTCATACTCTTATTGCTCCCAGAAGCCAAGTTTCTGGAGCCATTTGATGTTCCTACAAGTACTGTGTAACCTGTGGGTGACATGCTGTCCCCACCACTGCCTTTGAACAGCTGAGTGGGAGGAATGGTGATGGACACTGGAGCGAGCAATAATGCTGCCTCCTGTAAGTCACACTGCAACGCACTGTACACCACGTCTGCAGTGTGCAGCATAGTGTAGGGTATCACCCTGGATGCAGAATGAATAAACTTCGACCAAAATCCAGATGCTTTTTTCACATACAGAGGTCGTTGCCTACTACAAAACAGGTTTAAAACCTGTAACATTTTAAAAGGCTCGTTAGCCTGGTGTACCATACAGTTATTTTATCCTACAAACAAAGTAGCTTGCAATTTTCTGGCTATTGTCTTTTTTTTTTTCCCTTTAGAACAAATGGATGATGGAGTTACACAATACGTGACACACGCTGCTTATTTACCAGGAACATAAAAGGCCCCTATTTCCCAACACACAGCGTGAACTTAACAAGCTTCTGTGCTTAGTTCCCAGCTTTGGTCAGGCCAGCCATCAGCCCAAAAGCACTTCCTCACAAGTGCTCCTCCGGCTCCTCCTCACTGCCCTGTTTGCCCTTCTCATTGGTGTTCCTGCTCCTTCTCACTCCCCTGCATCTAGCCTTATGCAACAAAGCATTTTCACTTGGACCCCATCAATATTGTCCCTGTTAACAAGCACAAAAAATGAAAAACTGAGATTTCATTCATGGGAATTAGAATGAGAATAAAGTGATTTGGCAGAACTAGAACAGGGCTTCAACTGAAAGGTTGACCCACCGAAGCAATGAGAACAGGGCAAGAGTGGTATGGAAAGGGTAGCTAAGCTGCATTTTTCTAAGCTGATCTAGCCAAAGAGCTGGGAGAAGCAGCTCATCAAGCAGAACGAATGCTGAATGCTCATGCATTTCTGAAGCGTACTGTCATCAGCTTACAGCTCAAAACCAGAACGGTTCTGGGTATTTAACTAGAAGCAACTAAAATTCTAGAGTTGGATGTGAAATTCTGCTTTCAGGTAAGAACTCAGGCAGAAGTAGAGCTGGCCTGCTGCACAAGGAGCAGAGTAAGAGCCGTAACTGTTACATTGCTAAAATAAACAGCATTAGCACTGGATCCCCAGCAGCCTTGCCAGGCACCCTGGCTCAAGCCCCATCACTGTGCTGTGCATAGCCTGTTTTGGGCAATTATTGCCACTATTTAACTGCACAGAGTGACTCCACTCATAGCTGGGAGGTGATCCAGCAGACGAATGAGAGCAACCTGAGAGTTAAGTCCTGGGAATAAGCCAGGACCTTGTGTTTCTGAATCCCAGATCTTCCTCCAAGACCCCAAGCATGAAGAAAGCTGCATGGCCTCTAACAATTTGGGAAAGGTGAGCAGTAGCAGAGATGATGAAATTAAAAACAGGCTCTTCTCAGTTTTTGAGCTGAAACAGAAACCATTTAAGCATATGTTACCAGGTGGGAGACGGGATGCTGCAGCAGGGCCCCGCAGATGTCAGGGGCACTGGTCTCCCTTGGTGGTACCCGCAGGAGGCTCGGGTCTCACTGGAGCTGTTCGTGGAGAGGCAGAGCTGTACCAGGCAGCAATGCAGTGTCCTGGCATTTCACTGGCCACCTGGGCCCATGCAAGTCCAGCAGGTACAAATGCACCGGTGCTGGAGTGATGCTCTCCAAAGCAAAAAGAGGGAAGGCAAATGGGGAATATGAGGGAGGAAAACATCAAGCACAAGAAAAGAGCAAAATGGAAAAAGAGAAGAATGGAGGAAGAGTGGAGAAGAGCTGACACACACAGAAACAAGGAAATGTGATATGAAAACTAACAAAAAAGACAGGGAAAACCTGTCTTGCAGGTGCCTTTTCTTCCCTTTCACTTGCATGTGTCTTTTGACACCTGTTGTGGGTCAAGCTCAAGATTATAAAGTCACAAAACTTGCAGAGGAATGTGCCTGGTTTTTTCTTGAAACTGATCAGTCACACCAACAAAAATCCTGACCAAAAGCCATCATTTCATTTGCTCCAAGTGTAAAGGTCAGCCTGAATGAAATCCCAGGTCAGGCCAAGGACACAGCACAAGACATGTTGACAAAAGGAGCAACAGATTCAACCCAAGTGGTTCATGCACATGGTGGCTTTTTATTATTATTATTTTTATCCTTTATGGGATAAGACGTCTTGAAAAAACAGCTGGTGGCTGCTGATGCATTGCTTAATGCCATGTGTCCACTACCACATCTTGCCAGTTCCAACCCAGCCAGCTCGACTCCCATCACATAGATGCAACCTAAACCAGCATCAAAGTCTTTTCCCCCAGAGCAGCTCTGTATGCCTGTGCAGATAGGCCCTGAATAGTCCATTCAGTTTTTGGGAATGCTAAATGTTCATCCAAAATATGCCATTTATCATGCACCAGACCTGTCCATTTGACCACTGGGAGCATTTGTTTGCAGGAGTTTGACTGCTGGCATCCACGTGAATGCAGTACGACAGAGATGCCCCTGCTTGGGACACCCTGGCTAATCTTTTTGTCCACATAACACTCTGATGACAGCTCTGTCCATGAAGCCAACCTTCATGGGAATGCCAGGGAAGAGAGGGCTGAGTGCAAGGACCAGCAGAAACTCCATGGAGCTGGGCTGGACCAGGTCCTGGAGACCTTGCGGGGAAGCCCAGCTGAGTCCCAGCGCAGCCTCAGGAGAGAAGGCTGGGAGCTGAGGGAGGGTTTGGGACCCCCAGGAAGGGTGTGGGCACCAGCCCCCAGAACAGATGCTGCTGGGGTTGGGGCTGGCTGAGCTCCCCAGCTGCAGGGACTTGGTGGCCATAGGGAGGGTGACTCTCAGCCTCCAGGAAGGGGTGATGGTTTGGATGTGAAGAATGAGAGTGGAGATTGCATTTTATAGCAAATAAAAAAACTACATTTGACAGGAGGGGATACAGCTGTAAATGCTCTGCCCTGTGACAGAAGCACGGGGAGAGTCAAAACAACCTGGTGTGGGAAGGAGTTGAGGTCCCAATCCGACCCAGGGGGTATGGTTAGGGGCTGCACGCCTGCTCATGGGATGTGAAAAGAAAACGTGGCAGCTCCAGGGGAGAGGCAGGGAAACCAACCTGCAATAGCCCAGAACAAAACCTCAGTATCTCTGTTTGCGGCACAGGCAATATCTTGAAGCGTGACCACCTAAACCAAGAAAAACAAGACAGACCCAGTGGAGGGACACAGAAGTGTTTGTTGCCGCTTGTTTAATTCCTGCAAGGAGCTCAGACGTGCTTCCTTCCCCCGCGCACCTGGGGGCCACGCACTGAAGGACTGAGGTCCCCACACTCTCCGCATACCGTGCAGGCTGCGTGCGCCTGCGTGGGTCTGGGCGATCCCCAGCCGCAATCCGGCAGCCCCAGCCACCGGTCTGGCACAGGCGTCCGGCATACACATCGCCTACGATTTGATGAAATGCAGTTCAACTCCTCTGGGCCCTTCCCTGCTGGGATTGTCCTGATGGAAACAGCATCAGAAACATTCCCATTTGCAGCCCCAAATCCTTGATCATCTGCAAAACAAATAGTTTGCTCTCTCTCGCACCAAACCATCCCCCTCATGTTGCAGCTCCTCCCCAGCACCCACCCATCTTGATTCAGGTTAAGGGTGGTGGGAAATGACAAATCCTTTCCACATAAATCTTAACACTGGCTTGAGTTCGTTGAGAAACAGTGGTGATTTATGGGGGATTAGCAGATCAGAGTTGAGGAATGTAAAGAGGTTTAGGCTAACTAAGTGGAACGCTTAGAGCTGGGTCACGGAGAATTTGATGCATGCTCAGGACTCTTAAATGGAGTGCAATAAAAAGTAGAAGAGGGAAGCATGCATTTCAAATGTGCCTTGCAGCACAGGAGGTTGCTTTCCTGTGTTACCATCCGGAGAAAAAACTTAAGCAGCCTTCTGTGTGATGCTGGTTCCTGGTTCCTAAAGGCTAGCACCTAAAGGTGCACCTATTTTTGGTGTATTTTTATTGCTTGTAATTTTACATTTCCTGCAGATGGAGGGATGGTATGATAGGAAAGGTAGTAAAGTCAGAAGGCAGTGAGTCTCTATGAAGTCAATAGAGGGTTAACAGGTCATTTTGATGGGAGAAGAAACTGAGCCAAAAATAGAACAAATAGGAAAAGTGTCTTTTTTCGTTCAGGATGGGGAAAGTGGGATTTTCGTTAAGGATGGGGAACAATCAACTGTGCCTCGCTTTGACTTTTTTTTCTCATTTGCTTTGTGGTTCTTCTGATTTTTATGGTGCACTGCGTAGTAAGTAAGCACGTGACACTCCCTGAAGCTTAGAGCTTAATTTCAAATCCCCAGGCTCATAAACCAGCAGCTCCTCGCTGGGCTTGTCAACAGCTGCCTTCTGCTTTTTGCTCAGCCCAACACTTCCAGGCACATCACCGGCCCCGCACATCACCCGCACATCACACCCTGCACAGAAGCACAGCCACGTTCTGCCCTACCCCTGCGTGTGACGGCAGAGAACAAGTAGGGAATATCAGTCAGGCAATCAAACACTGAGGTTCAGCAGGCCAGGTGAATAATTACAAATAGGCCAGCTTGAGTAAAATTATTTGGAATGACGCAAGTTGGTGCAAAATAAAATTCATGTCAGAAGCCCTGACAGCGCCAGTGGTCTCACTGCAATTACTCATGTGAATTACATTACGCAGAACTAGACCCTACCTATTGCGTAACATTTATATATTTTGCTCCCCTGTATTAGAATAATCTATTTATCCAACTAGAGATGAATATTTCGTATGTGTTTTGCAATAAAACTTCAGGGCACTGCCAGACGGTTCTCTTCCCGAATTACCCTCTTCATTTTTTCATAAGGCCAAAATTTCCTTTAATTTCACCAACTGCAAGACAAGAAGAAGAGCAATTAAGTTCAACTGTATAAACTTTTTAATGTGGTTTTAGGGGATTCTTTAATGTTCGTATGTTAGCAGATAAGCCATGCATCCACCCATCCACTTAATTACAGGCCTAGCACCTCCAGTCACTCTGTTTTTTAATTTAATTTGCTGCCCAGTTAGAATCTGAAGAAAGCTTTGCCGTAACATGCCTACCATCTGCAACTTCTACCATCTTAACTATAAACTTCCAAAATGAGCAGTTCTTTGCCACTGTGAGACACTGTGAGTAGGTTTATTTTACAGCACTTCATCCTTCATCCTTATCTAGAGGGCAAGAAATAGCATTTCTGTATCCTGAACTCTGAGCAGAGATAGATGCACAGAGGGTTAAACAATTACCCGTCACCTCCATTAAATGCAAGTGGTACTTCCAAAAGTGACCAGCAATTCTCACTTGACTTTGCTTCCAGGTGCACATCCCAAGACCCTTTCAGATCACCTATTTCTCAAGGCTGGGGTGTGCCCAAGGAGCTCTGGACATCTCAACCTGGGGCACCTTGCTCCTCATTCACGCTCATCTGAAAACAGGGAGTAAACCCAAAGCAGGCATGGAAGAACTAACCAGAGAAACCCACCTTCCTGGAAGAAGCCCCCCATGCCTACCCAGGCAGGGCAGCACTTCTCTTTCCAGACCCTCTGATTATTAATTGCAAATAGTTCAGACAAACTTTACCGGCCAGGGATATTTCAAGCCATCCTTCAGTGACAGAGCAGCGTGTATTTGCTTAATAATCTTCAAATCACCATGGACTTTGACTGAGCAAGGTTTCATAAGTGGATGTTAGCAAAAGCTTGAGCGTGGCGTAATGGGGTGAGATATTCATCACCAGCTATTTGTGTCAACTGAGAGAAAACAACCATCAGAAGGATATTAAAAAAGAAACAGATATAATTAACACGTGGCTCCTGTGTTCACTTTTTGGGTCACTGCAGAAATCATCAGGGATCACTTATCTGACCCCAAGGGTGGCAGACACAACTTGTTGAAGTGCATTTCACTTTACCAAAAAGAATATTAATATTAGCATAAGTCATTAAAGAGCGATGGGGCTGCAATGCAGTGCCTTAAAGCAGCTGATGGACTCTCAGCAACGATACCCCGTACAGAAAACTGCATTTCCAGCAGCACAAGGGGAATTTCTGCCATTTGACACCAGTGTCAGCAGAGTCACAGCAAAGATGAGAAATTGGTCTCTGGCTATTTGGCTGCCAAAGACCAGTGCCGTGAGGCAGTTACTAAGGGTTTTTGTTCCCCTCTGCAGTTACTAAGGGTTTTTGTTCCCCTCTGCATCAGCAGCTCCCAGGGCACAAATGCAAAACTGACTTAATGAAACACAAAACCCATATGGGGAAATTCATACTACTTAGTGCTTCAGACCTCGAGTCTGCACTGCCAGTGACACCTGTATAAACCTCAAAGCGGGCGTCACCGAAGCTTGTACTTGGCCTGTTGGGACGGGGAGCAGTGCAGAAAGGATTAAGCACAGAACTGGATCCAGCAAGCAGTAACGTAAGCCTCAGTTTGGCTGTAGAGTGGATGGGGTGGGAAGTGCTGCAAGCGGTATGACATGTCTTTGTAACAAACCACAGCTGGTGTCACTGCTGAACATGCAGCAGGGCTTGGAGGAGGGACGCCCTCATGGAGCCACGCTCCAGACAGAAACCACCTCGCTCCTGGGGTCTGGGATGGGAGAGGAGAAAGTCCTTCATAAGGTTTGAGTATGGCCCTGGGGGCACTGTAGCCCAGACTGAGCAAAAAGGTGCTTTGCATTAGGAAAGACGCATGGTAATAATAATCCCAGCACAGGGAGAGCAGTCCTAACCCTGGCTCTGCTACTGACGCTGGCAAATCATGTCACCTCATGGGGTGTGTTTCCACCAAAGAACTCCTTTGGATGAGTGGCATCAGGGCCTGACCATCAGGAGCCAAAGCCATTTGTGTGCCTGGCACCCTGGCATGTGGGTTAGTTTCCATTTGCCAGGAACACCTTCACTTTCAGGCTTTCCCTACCATTGAGCATGCCAGGTCTTCTCACCCTTTCATGCTGTGAAAGGGGCAGTGTTAACACCCCCCTACAGAGATGACAGTGAGGCACACCTAAGCCAAGACCTGTATTTCATGGGTACTCAGAAGCCCAACACCTGTTGAAGACTTATGCGAGGTCACATAGGAAATACATGGTGAGACACAGACGGGGACCTTGAGCAGTACCAGCCAAGCCCTAGGTCAGTGTTGTAATGACCAGCCAAACTACTGCTCTATATGCCAACTCTCTGCTAACAGATACAACCGTTACAAGGTTTAATTAATCAGTATCTCTAAAGACCCTTGGATGAAAGTTTCTCTAGATGTAGATAGTCCCAAATTGATCCCACACTTGCTCATCAGGGCAAGGACTATGGTAAGACAAGTGTGTTTGCACTGCACTTAATGACTAGAGCCTCGGCTCCGACTTGGGATCAGGGTCCTACTACAATGTAAATACAGAAGAGTAATGATTACCAGGAGAGGGGTTCTTGAAAGGCTCCATCCCTCACAGCAGAGATGTTTGACAGTCAATGACTCAATGTTCTGTCTTTCATAACCATAATGACTCACAGCCCCAGGACGGAGAAGGAGTGCAAGACAGCGAGTGCTATTGTTCAGAGCCCATCAAAATAAGCAAGGTCATTTTCAGCATTTAAAGAAAATGACAACACATTGTATTAATTTGTGGGGGGGGAAAATGCACAGAAAAAAATAAAAAGAGGGATGAGTAAATCTTCAGAGATCAAAGTTCACGAGGAGATGCAAACTTGAGTTTTATAACCACAAGCAAGACAGAGCAGGAGCTTGACTTTGATACCATTTGCTTAGCTATAAATCAAGATTAACCCCATGTGGATTTATAATGGGGTAAGTCTGGCATAAAACAAGAGAAGTATCAGGCTTTGAGCGCTAAGTGCATCTGGGTACCTTCTGCATTGCCTGACACTACGAGGATCAGAGAGACTGTTCCTCACCACTGTGCAGCCTTACAACTTAGAGACATGTCTTAGGATAAGTAAATTACCTCTGAACATGTAGGAAGGATGGCTTAAACACAGGAGGTAACTAGCATCAGCTGTAACACTCCCTGGAGTATATCCTGAATGGCCTGCAGCTACTCAAATCAGATGTCAAGGTTACGGTTTGAGATGGCTGACACGATGCAGTTTGGAATTTGTATTTAAAAACAATGTAATGTTTTTTAATGTAATGACATATCAGCTCTGAATGAGAAGCTGGACATAGATCTTTCACTGTCATCAACTGATGTAAAGCCACAGATCTTCAGTTTAACCTAGCTGAGGACACAGACACTGGCGTCCACCAGACCACAGCCAACTCAAGGCCTTAACTGTTATAAGGTCAATAAACTGGAGTGCTATGCTGATTTCTGAAGTGTGATTTTTAATGTGTTCCTAAAATGGAAACCCACTTGGCTAAGCGGCCTGCTTTCTCAGAACTGCTGAGTACCTACTAGGAGGTCACTGGATACATGGTGCACCTGAAAATCAGACCACTCAAATGATGATGTCAGAGAGAAGAGCCTCTTTAGTGGGACCATTTCTAGAGATCTTGTCTGATGGGCAAGATTCCTGAAGGCCAGTGGAAGCTCCCGTAAAAAGAGTTTTACTCGTGCATGCTACACACAAATTACTCTCATTCCTGAGTCTCATCTCAGTGTTTCTGCACACCATTTGGTTTCTGTCTTTCACAGGCTAAGTTACACCAGAAGGGGTAAATGATCCATCTCGGCTGATTGACAACTAGACTATGTTTATATCCTTCCTAAGTGATACTCTCTCCCTTGCCAGAGAAGCATTTCGGCCAGTGGCACCACCAGATCAGTTTCCTAGATCACAGAAAATCTGTTCCTTCATGTTGGTGTCATGTGGCCTGATCCTGCTAGCCTTGCTCAGGCAAAATGCCACTGACAGATACTCCACAGTGTTGGGGCTCATCAGAGGAAAGGGAATGCTTTGGAGAGAGGTGACAAGTGCCGAGGGGTGAATGCTGGGTATAGCTTTCCAGCCTGGCTGGCAGAGCAAGCACAGCCCAACATGCCCCAGAGGAGTTTGTAATTCTGTGAGTGGCAGCTCCCATCCAGACTCCAGCCACCGGAGAAGGCTTGTTCAACCTCCCACTTACAGAGGGGACACTCCGATATCTCAGAGAAAAGGCGAGAAAAAAATTGTGAAATGTAGCCTGCACGGTCATTGATTAAGCATGATGCCTTTTAATGTCCCCTGGTGCTCCACGTATGACAATGAGCCCTGTGCACCACCCTTGGGAAGAGGAAATAGCACCTACAAACTTTAAACAGGGAGAAGAATAAGGGGCAAGTTCGACATTTGATTCCTGGTGGTAGGCACTACCTAGGCAAATATTTGTAAAAGATAGCTCTGGCTCTTTGAACAAGGAAGGGAAGCGGAGGGGCAGGGACCTGCCCAAGGTCAGCCAGAAAATCTGCGGCAGACCCAGAGACCTTTGTGTCCCAGCCCAGCCCCCACACTCTAGACAGTGCTGCTTCTTGCCAAGAACCAACAGCTTCACACCTTGCTTTGCCTGTGTTACGTTTTCTTTCTTCTCTGTGCTTGGGCCTTGCTTTGAAATCCTGGATGTTCTCCCAATTTCCTGAATCATGTTTCTAATCTCCTTTTATTGTAGTGAGCAGTGCTTTTGGGTGCATTTGCTTGGGTCACTGAGTCCAAGGCATCTGAGATCTAGGAATAATGTCAGCCTTCAAAACATTTAATCAGCAACTCTTCCCTCTCGCCAATCAAAAATGCCATAAAGCTGATATGGTCCTTCGCTACAGACAACCTGAAGTCCTTGATTACCACCAAGGACTGGCATACAAATAAGCAGAAGGGCAGAAGTTGCTTCTCCATAACATATGGAGTAGGTCACTGGGATTTCTGAGACATAGTGCTATACCTGCAGTATAAGGAGTGGGACACATTAATACCTAGTATATTGTTAACTTAAGTTTCCCATATATCGGAAGAGAGAATGAAGCTAACTAACGTTTGGATGAAGAAGAAAGCAAGCCATACTTTCCCCACGGATAAGTTCTGGTTACAGGTCTAATATGTTCTGACGCAGAGTTTACTGAAAGCTGCAGGATTTTCCATTGACTTCTCTGGGCTTTGGACAGCCACACAGTTTGGACAGACCAAAATGGCACCAGCCTGATATAGACATTTCAAAACCACACTGGGGAGGTTTTACTTCTGTTTTTTACAGAGTTTCCTTAGTGGGAACCAGGTGCTCCAGTAACAGTACAGAAACCTCATAAAATCCCACATCAAGCCTTGCTTATCTAAATACGAAAAACAGATCCTGCTCTGCGATACTTTCTGATCTACATTTTACCTGAAGCCTGCAGATAATGTGCAAAGATGTACTCAGCTCTGTACACCGTCCGCCCACTCTCACCTGCCCACTCCATGGCTCACAGGAGCAACGATCAGCAGAGGGAGAGAGGAGGGAGAGCTCTGTTCTGCAGAAAGGAGCTCCCAGAAACTGCTCTTTTACTGTAAAAATACTTGCTGCTTAGCACAGTCCTCCTTGTCCCAGATTTTCCTTACAGTCCTCTTTTTTTCTGATCTGATATGCAGAACATCAGCCATGCTGAGGCAGCTGATAATTGCACCCACGTTGCTCATACATAGCCTCACATCATCCTTGGGGGTCTACTGTATCCCTGGTGCGTTCACTTTGTCTCCTGCTTAACCTAGGAGGCTCCTTGAGGCACAGAGCATCTCCAGCTGCTTGCTGGGCTCCTTCCTTGCCCACCAGCAAGGGAGGGCTGAGCTAAGGTCTCTGCATGCCATGTTTCTGTGCTCCAGAGCCCAGCCCAGCAGCCGACCATGACTCCTGCACCCATGCTGGTGCTATCTGGGGCTGCCAGGTGGTTTCCCACGCACAGTGCACAAGGCCCCAGCGCGCTCCGCTACTGCAAACACAGCAGTGGTAACAAACAGCAGCGACAACTGCATTGCTTCCCAAAACTTAGGTTAGATTTGGTCTCTTCATATTTAGAGCTTTAAGCTGCAGCCATCTGTGCCTTTTCCAATTGTCTTTCACTTGAAATCAATAAACACAATCAACACACTTAATGTTTCCAATGTTTCTACCCAATGTTTCCAATGTTTCCAATGTTTCAGGGGTGAAAATTCAACACAGGGCAGGGTTTTGGGTTTTTTAAGGAAGAGGGTCCAGAGTTGGGATGGAAAGGCCTCGTGGAGGTGGAAAGCTTTGCAGCCTTTCCCAAAGGGTATCAGCCTCTGAATTCATTTGGAGAGGTTCATTAGTGAGACCACTCTGCGGTAGCCTCAATGGCCGTGCCAGTGCCATGCTGAGCCACGTCTCGGCACACAGCAGCAGCCTGCCTCATACAGGTCTGCCAGCAGCTAACGGGCACCACTCAGAAAGTAGGATGGATATTGTGCTGGTGGCCTGCTAGGGCCATCAGCCATCTGGAATGAACTGTAAAGCCATAGCTGATAAGGTACGTGGGTGGTCCAGTACGGGCAGAATAGTAAATAATGAGACCATTATAAAATGCAATCAGGATCCATTCAAACAAAATACGCTTTAATAAAGCCTGATTTGTATCTGCCTGTACATAGAGCAAAGCTCAGATGATTTAGGGCCAGAGCTGAGGAGCATCTCTACAAAACGTGTAGCAAGAGGGGTTAAATGACCTTTGGATATTTAAACAAGAGAATGATGATTACAACAAGGAAGGTGATTTTTCCTCTTCATATGGATTTGATGAGATCAGTACCATAAAAACCGTATTCAAGTTGAATGTCAGCATTTTTAAAGGGCTTTTGAAAAAATTGTAGAGGTGGCAGAAAACACACAAATGATGTGAGGGTAAGGAGAAATTCCTGCAACGAGAATTATGTGAGTCTTGTGCTATTCAGTTTATCAGGAAGAAAATTGAGAGGCAGCTCTGAGCAGAGTGGGTAAGGACCCTCACTGAGAGAAATGGGGGGTCTCAGCTGGCTATTGTGCTCAGCAGGAGAAGACTTGAAAAGCTGGAAACTTATGCTCAGATGAATGAAAAGGGAATCAAAACGTGCAAGGCGTGCTTTATCCAGATGTAAATAACTGGCCTCAAAATGGAGGTAGCGAGGTGATTGCTCAGTGGCCTGGGACACATGACAGGCCAGACTATTTGAAAAAATGCTAGACAAGATTTAAGCCCAATTAGCTGACCTTCACCTCCAAACCCAACGTCGGGGATTGCTCCACGCAGTGACAGACGCTACTACCATCTGAGAGAGGCGAGGAGAGGGCACAGAGCAGCGTCCGGACAGGGCCCACAGAAGAGCAGGCCCACATCTGAGACCCACAGCATCAGTGCTCCTGGTCTTGCAAATGCAAACAGCACAGCTTGCGAAGCAATCAGCAATGTTGGGGGTTTTTTTTGTCCTTGCAAAACAGTAATGAATACATTTTATATCAAGTAGCTGAAGGTGTTGCTTAACTGGCAAGGCGTTGCATTTCTCATGCTGTGGTGGAAAGGCTCCTCAGCAGTGGGAGCAGAAAAGGGGGTTTCTTCTGCCTGCGATGGGGAGCGCAGGACCCCAGCTTCTCCGGTACGCCCTGTGCTGCTCTTCTGGATCAATTCCAGCGTCGTCTCACATTAATGAACCTCTGAAGCAATTGTTGGGCAGAAATCAGCCCATGAGCGTAGTCAGTGTGGCTACAGGGCTGTCAGTGTGACCTAAGTGGTACAAACAGGAGCTTAGGGACCCTTCACTGGAGAAAAACCATCTAGGTGATTTTGAGCTGGCACCCCACATCTCAGTCAGGAGCTATAACCCAAAGGCAAAAGCAGCACCGACAATAGCTTGGGGAGGTTTTGTGCCAATTAAGCAAAGATTTTGCTGTGCGCTCCTGTGTATAACTTCATACAGTCAACCTGGGAGATGCCTAAGCTCTCGAACAAGAATTGTTTCCCATGTTTGCTGTGCAGTACACACTGATGAAAAATCCAGTGCAGGCCAGTAAAATATCTGAAACAGCGAAACTGATGCTGATTCTTCCTGCCAGTACAATCAAGCAGGTAAACCCCTGTTTGCCTGAAGCTGATGGCAATAGGCAGAGTATATTTTGCTGTGGGGGTTTAGGAGGACAACAGTTAAAGAAGTATCTAAAGGCTGATAGGACTCAGAGTTCACGAACTTGGAGCAGTGCAGATAACATCCTCTCCACTTCCCCCAAGCTGTCAGTGAGGACAGCAACTGCCCTCCTCTCTTATAGACAGCAATTTTTGGGCTCCAGGTCCAAGCTGCCAGCACATAAGTTAGTAACCAAGTCTTCTTGCTCCAGCTGGGGATGTCTTTTCCTCCACCCTGCTTCATCTGAGGGGCTCAGGAGCTAGACAGAGCTCAGCATTGACCCTCCACCACACTTGGTTGAATTTCATCTTTAAAAGTGGGATGGTTTGGAGCTAAGAAGACACTAGGGTCAGCTGCCCAGCCCTCACTGGTAACATCATGCCATTGAGACTGCACCTGCACAGGAATGAGGCAAATGCTTGAAGGACACATAAGTTAGTCCTACTTCCCACAAGAAAATGGGTTCTTTCAAAGATCATCATGCATGCATGGCAGTTAGGTCAAGAAGTGGTAACACTCATCAGAACTAATGCAACCAGCTTAGATGAGAAGGTTACATGGCCATCCTGCACGCTACCAAAATCCCTGTATGTCCTAGGGGGCAGAATCTAGCTGTCCTCACCTCTGCCTCCCTGCCTCAGATCTGTCCTGCAGAGTTGGATCTATTCTAGTTAAGTTGGCTGGTAAAATCAGAGACATTTCCTTCACGGTCCTTAAAAAACCTGCCTCCAGCAAGTGCTGGTCCCCACTGTGGCTGCTACCCCTTTCCCAGGCATTAAATGTCCATGTTTACCTTGGTATGTGGTTCTCTTTTCCTCTACTGTTGGGCTTCAATTCCTTGTGTCTGCTGCAGGGTAGGATCACTGCTGGATCTCCTCCTTCCCCGTGAACCCAGAGCCAGCTGGTATTCAGGGGGCAGCACAAATTTTGCTGTTGTAACTCACAGGAAACTCAATTCAGAGGGGGCCACAGTCAATATTAACCACAGGCAATATTGCAGACCAGGATTCATATGCATTTTCTTTATGTGAGCCATCTGCAGACATCGATGGGCTTTTTGCTCGCTGAGCCCTGGAAGGGAACATATGGCTGAATGACCACAAAATAGGGCTCCAGATTCAATTTTTTTCCTTCAACCTAGAGGGACTTTTATCCAGATTTAGCTGGGGTCACCTGCACTGGGACCTTGCCTAAACTAGATGATGTTGGCACCAGTGGTTTCTACTTGGTCTGTTCCTCAAGATCCTGTCACAACTTCCAGGGGCACAAAGCAGGGACAGATTTAGTGGGTGGGCTTGGGAGATTTCAGCTTTCTTAACAGATCACATCAGTGATGTGGTCCTATTTGTATCTTCTCTGCTTGCCTCTGGTTCCTCGACACCATCTTTTAGACTTAAGAAGCAAGATGGGAGCTGTGGTGAGCTACCAGGGAAACAGGAGATGGAAGACAACAGGGCAGTCTTCCACCTTTCCCCAGCCAAAGTCCCACTCCACAGCCCCTTCCTCGCCAAGTGACTCGGTGTGGGGAGGTGTCCTGCCACCCCGTGGGTATGGAAACTCACCTCTTTCCTTCTCACTAGGGTTGTCTCCAGGCTGACCTGTGTAGTGCGTTGACGTCTAGATCTCAGTGAAAGAAGACCTTTGCACCCTTCACCCTGTGTCTTCAGCAAACTAAAACCAGGGACAGAATGGGCTATAGGGGGGTGTTACAAAGAGGCAAGTCTGGCAACAGCATAGCGACTGCTGAAATGAAAGCGCTTGGCTCGCTCTTATTTCATATTCACAACTAAGCACCAGTATCCACCAAAGCTATAGTGGTAAAATGAATGTCCTTTCCAGTGCTGTCCTTGGCCCAGCTGCCTCTTATTATCCACTGTTTATGGCAAACACACACATGCTACTCTGGCTGGAGCAGAGATGAGAATGATTGTGTGAGGAAAGGAGTAGGAGCCTGCTTGCATGGTGCCCTATTCACCAGAGGGATTTGGGGTTTGGAGGAACACAAGGTGAAGTGCCTCCTGTTCACGACAGTGCACCAGAAGATGGCAACAAGTCAGTCAGTGTAATCCATACACTTTCACAGCTGAATGGCTTACCCTTGGTAAGCTCGACCCAGGGGTGCGGGCTCGGCCCTTCACCTTGGTTTGTGCTGATGGTCACCACAGGCAGTTGCACCACAGAGCCTGGACTGGACAGTCCAAAGTGGCTGGACAGGATGGTAACCACTCTTCTCTTCAGGTGCCAGCATGTCTCCAGCACATTAGGTCATTAGCCTGCTAGGCTTGGGATATCCCTTTGACTGATCAGGCAGTTGCTATAAACAAATTACTGTCTGAAAAGGTTTAGAAATAAACTTTTCTCACAGTAGATTCTTCCTAACAGGGTTTCTTACACCTTCATCTGAAGTACTTAAGCTGGTCCTCACTGGTGTTCCCTCATCTGTGCCAAAATCACAAAGTGGGAGAGTCTAAGTATTCATGCAGACGATAAGAGTGACTATCCAAAATGGGTGACGCTAATGACCTACAGCCCCTTCTCACCTCAGCAACTGCTTGGGCTACATTTAGCAAACCACCATGTCAGTAACTGCTGCCTCTTGACTACTGTCACCTCACCTCTGTCCTGACGGATTAGCAGAGAGCAGAGGGGGAGTGGATGACCCAAGGGCACCACGGTCATCCGAGTCTGTAGGATGAGGCACCCACCCAGGCACCCTCAGAAGAAGAGCAAAGTAGGGATTCTCCAAAGACCTCACATTTATTGCTCTTCCCCCCACATCTGCTGGACCACTCTACATTCATCCCACAGGGTGGAAGAACACATTGACCCCAAATCATATTCCAAGCATTCCACCACTTAAATAGTTTTAAAAGCAATAGTAACAGCTAAGCACCGAGCACCAGAACCTTTGTGATGATTTAACTGAAGGAATACCAGCTGTGTAACCGGATCTCTAACTGCAGTCTGCAAAAACATTGGCAGTATATGCCATGATCTTCAGTTTATGTTCTCAGGTTGCCACAATATAATACACTCTTTTTTTTTCAGTAGCGCAGAGATAAATTGTGTTTGTGGGAGTTGTTATTCTTATTTAGCTTTGTGCACTGGTGATGCAGCCAAGCGGGAATGCATAGGGCTGCAGGCAGTCTTAATTTCTTCAGCCAAACCTGAACTCTATAAAATCAGACTTGGACCGGCAGTGTTTATATAGGACAGCATGTGGTCCTTCTGCTCTGGTATGTGAGGTAAGCATCAAGACTTCTCAGCTCTGTAGAGAGGAAATAGGAAATACTTTAAATGTATGTATCTTTACTTTCATTTCCTTTATTTTTTGGATTATTATGTGTAGCCACAGATTTTTACATTTGTTACAGCCTGCTACTTCTAGCAGAGACCCAGGCTTTCAACGTTCTCCAAAAGTTTCTTGAAGTATTTTGGTTTTCTAATTGTTTTCTTTTCCTGCAGGCGAAATTTCAGCACGTATCTGCGATGGCTTCACATGGCCTCAGAACTGCATCTTGCCTTCTGTCCCTGCCTCATTCAGCCCCACAACTGTAACGTTAGGCTAAATACCCTGAGCGCAACACAGTTAATTGTTTTTGGTGGAACTGCGATCAATATCTGTCCTTCATATGCACTTTCCACTCTCTGTTGAAGAATTCTTTATGGGCTGCCAGGGTCTCTTCGCTGGTGGGCTGGCTTTAAAATGTTTCTCTTCTTAATAGTAAACTGCCTTTTCCAATGTTTCCTCTGGTAATATCTAGATTTTGTAGGCCACCTTCATAGGTGGTCTAATTTAGGCCAGATGCACACATGTGTTAATGTGTCCGTGATGATATATAAAAGCTCTACATTTAGAAATGCCTAATAGGGTATTTCAATAGTAAAAAATAAAAAGAAAGAAAAAGTAAAATAAAGCTCTGTTCTATAAGTGCATGCGACATCAGTAAAAGATTAACTCTGAAAAAGGTGGCTGTTGGTGACTGCTGAAACCAGCATCAGGTCTTAGGTGCAAAAAGCTTGTGGGAAGTCACCCTGATAGGACATAGCCTCAAACACAGATGCCCAGTTCAGTGCTGTAGAAGCTCAGAGAAGCTTTGAGATCCAGGCTCAAGAAATCACTCCAGGTTTGGTTGTCATATTCATTAGGATAACACCTCAGGAAGCCTAGGGAAACAGAGCAATGCATTTCTGTCCATCCCATTTGAAGCATTCCAGTTGTAATCTTAAAAATCCTCTTCAGACAAACCATTGCTGACCACAAGAAAATACTTACTGCAGTTGCTGAAAATACTCTGCAGTCTTGTCGAGCCTGTGACCTTTTGAGATGATGGACCAAATCTGGCCTCATGCTCAGTAAGGAGAGAGTTTGTGAATGCTGGTTAGTAAGCACAACTTTGTGTACCTGTTGAGTTTAGCTACCTAAAGAGACCACTCCATTCCAAGTGACAGTAGGTACGAGACTGAATCGACTGCAAATTGCAGCAAGGCTTTGTTCTCAGATGTATTGGTGTAAATCTGGAATACGTCTACAATTCGCTTGGTGCAACCCAGACTGACTGCTATGAATGAGATTAGATTCTGTAGGGTTTGAATGGCCATGGATTGCCCCAGACCAAATGGAAATAATTGAAAACATCTGTAAATGCTTATCTGTAAATGCCAGAAGGTCAGGATGTCATCCAAAGGGACCTGGACAGGCTGGAGAGGTGGGCCTGTGTGAACCTCATGAGGTTCAACAAGGCCAAGTGCAAGGTCCTGCACCTGGGTCAGGGCAACCCCCGATATCAATACAGGCTGGGGGATGAAGGGATTGAGAGCAGCCCTGCAGAGAAGGACTTGGGGGTACTGGTGGAAGAAAAGCTGGACATGAGCCAACAGTGTGCACTTGCAGCCCAGAAGGCCAACCGTATCCTGGGCTGCATCAAAAGAAGCGTGGCCAGCAGGTCGAGGGAGGTGATTCTGCCCCTCTACTCTGCTCTGGTGAGACCCCACCTGGAGTACTGCGTCCAGCTCTGGAGCCCTCAGCACAAGAAGGACATGGAGCTGTTGGAGCGGGTCCAGAGGAGGGCCACAAAAATGATCCGAGGGCTGGAGCACCTCTCCTATGAGGACAGGCTGAGAGAGTTGGGGCTGTTCAGCCTGGAGAAGAGAAGGCTGCGGGGAGACCTTATTGCGGCCTTTCAGTACTTAAAGGGGGCCTATAGGAAAGATGGGGACAGGCTTTTTAGCAAGGTCTGTGGTGACAGGACAAGGGGTAATGGTTTTAAACTAAAGGGGGGTAGATTTAGACTGGATCTAAGGAAGAAATTTTTTACAATGAGGGTAGTGAAAAACTGGCACAGGTTGCCCAGAGAGGCAGTGGAGGCCCCATCCCTAGAAACCTTTAAGGTCAGGTTGGACAGGGCTCTGAGCAACCTGATCTAGTTGAAGATGTCCCTGCTCACTGCAGGGGGGTTGAACTAGATGACCTCTAAAGGTCCCTTCCAACCCAAACCATTTTATGATTCTATGATTCTATGATCTGCTTTGTCAAAATGTCCCCATCATGTATTAAGCAGGGAAATGCTTCTTTTGTAGCATTTGCAGGACACAGGAACTCAGGAGGGTCTCTACATACTTTCATGTTAATTTGTGACACCTGGTTTTCCTCCTCGGAGATGTTTCCCCCTCATTTCATTTAGCAGACGGGACTTATTTTCTGTGCTGTGCCACATGATCCATCTCCAGTCCTTACCCACCAGATGTAGCAGTTGTCCTCTTGCAATCTGTTAATGAAGAAACGCTCAGATAAGAGAGATGGTCATGCTGCATGGAAATCTCCTGATCTGTACACTCTCATCAGATGTGATGTAGAACCACTGCAGCAGACTTTCAGAGACATCCAGCTGGTTCCTGAAGGACCATTCTGGATGGCAGAACTATCCCACCTGGTGTACAACTTCTGTGAAAGTGTCCTCATGGTGGCATAGGAGGCGAGGTGAACAGCTGTTCATGAAATGCATGAAATTCATTAAGTAGCAAATACTTCCCAAGCTGTAACCCCCTAAGCCCAAGACACATATGTGGGAGGTGAAGGCTGACATCCTGTGATACCAGAACCCAGACGTTCCCCAAAACTGTCTTAAAGTCTTGGAAAATTTGAGTTGGCCTTCATAACATGAAGATTATGGTGACTATACTTGAAAGAAGGCAGAAGAAGGGCAGAACATGGGGTCCCAGCCCACTTTAACATTTTAATGATTTTCACAGAGACTGAAAAACTAAATCTAGGTAAGAATATCCCAGGGTTTTCAATACTTGAAATTCCTGAAAACTTTGCCAATTAATTCTTTCCTTCTAAAGCCAGGAAATAAACCACCAGCCTTAAACTCACCCTTTCTTACCCTACCCCACTTCAGATGGGGTAGTCTAAACTTATATCTGGAATAAAGCAAGTAACTGGTTTACAAGTAGACCTTTTTCTCTTGCCACTGCTCTATCAGTACTTGTGGGGAGCTAGAAACAAAGCCAGAATAAAACTATGAACTTAAGTCAGGTTTCTCAGCTAAACAGAACAAAAGGATGAAAACACCACCTGGCTGGCTACTCAACAGGGACCCCCTGAGCTACCCTCCATGAGCTCTCAGCATATTCTTTTTCCTTAAAGTGGTCTTCAGCTGCCATAGATTGGTGTAGCACTATCTTAATTTACCCCAGATGGACATCTCCCTTTTTTTCCCCTTTCTCCTTTCTCTTCACCACAAATTTTAACCAAGACCAGACTCCGAGCCTCTGGCACCATTCCCGTAAGCCTGGAGAATTTACAATAGTCAGAAGCTGTGGTAAACAGAGTCTGAAGATAGCGATGTTCTCTGCTGATCCAGCGAGGATTCGCAATATAGCAGGAGCCTTATGACAAAACCATGTGAACAGAAGCAGATGACTGTAACAGCACTGCATCGCTATACTATTTTCTCACATTCAAGCTATGATTTGTAAAATACTGGTTGCCCAGATGGCTCACAGAACCAAAAATACTAAAAAATACCATGTCAGGATTTTAAAACTATGTATTTTGTACATTACTTTTCCCTTTTTTTGTTCCCTACATATTATACTTAATTGCACTAATAATATATATAGCTATTATTTTTCCCTTCCTGCTTCCATGTCCTTTTAGTAATTTACTGTACATATGGCAAATGCTGGGGTTTTTTACCAATGCTCTTTGTCAAATTAAGCTTGATATCACTCCCTCGACTTCAGTGATTTTGCTGTCTGTGAGCTGAGATGGTGTAGGGAGGTAGCAGAATAATGTCAATATTTTGTATTCTTTCGGTCCCCTGACTTCCATAATCCTGCATATTATTCAAACTACACTACCAAAGTGCTACTATGCCTCGTGTTCTCCTAAAGATTGCGCATACGCCTGAAATCCAACCTCTTTTGTGACGGTGCTTTTTGCACATTTTAGCAGAGAGCTGTAAATTTAAGCAGGGTTTGGACTAACACTGATTTAATAATGATAACACTTCATGCTCTTACAACGCTCTGCATTTCCAAAGGACTGTTTAAGCAATAATTAACTCAACGTGGCATCAGAGCAAAGCAGGTGGGTCAGTATTTGCTGTGACTACCTGAAACAAGGGGAAAGCGCAGCCGTGAGGCTGAGTGAGCTGTGGCAGCACTCCCTGCTCCCGCTCCCACACGCAGGATCTGGTCCCGCTGCGCCCATGAGCTGAGACGTGCTTCAGCAGCATTCCTGGGAAGCAAGCAGGGCAAGCAGCCTCAGCAAAGCCCTGTGAGGATGCAGCTCTCCGTTGCCACCCAAAGCAACTGGTGCATGACATGGTGTTGGGCCACTTGTGTCTTCTGTGTGTCCATCCTCCAGGATACAAGAAAGGAGACTGTCCTCATGGAAAAGGAAAAGAAAAGCCACCAGATAGAGAACGGATTCCTTCTGTCAGGATACTGGTATATAAATTATTATGGCAAGATAGAACTTGCTATCTTTTATTGATGAAATTACAAGCTGGGTTGATAAAGGCTGTAGTGCTCATCTAAGAGATTACCAGAAAGCATCAGAATCACTTGTGCATGGCCCTTTGACTCACAGGCTCAAACAATGGGAAAAACAGCACAGCACATGGTTGAACATGGGTTAAACACTACCAATGACAAGTTCCAAATGTAAGGGTAGCTGGGGAAACATCAAACAGGATCTCATGAGACTGTTTCTTGACCTTTTGTTATTTAACATTTTTAACTATGAAATGGAAAGAAAAGATATTTAATAAAGTTCATAGTATAAATATAGGTGTAATAGCAATTAATGAGGACAGCACATCACTGACAGAGTAAATATCTAACAACAATGACAATTGGTTTTATATACAAGCTGGGGGATGCTATTGAAAACAATGACTAGGGCCACACATGGACACATGGATAAATAAAAAGTTGTAGCCAAAAGCAAATGAAGTCAAAGTGATTGAATGAGCACAAAAATGCTGAGTAGGAGTCCAGAGGTTATAGTCCCTCTGGCACGATTGTCCAGCTTTGGTGATAACATTTTAAGAGCAATTTCAAAAAATTGGACAGGGTTCAGAGAAAAGCTCTGGGAACAACCAAAGGACGAGAAACATGGTGGAAGACTCGAAGAGTTCAAGCTTTTTGGCTATAGAAAAAGAGATTAAAGGGTGCCTTGATGATACCTTGTAAGTTCCTCCCATGCAGGAATTGGAACAACAAAGGGTTCACTACTGTCATGGACAAACCCACAACATGAACCAATGTCTATAAGCTGACATTTGACACATTCTGAGTAGGAAGATGAATTTTAATAGTGAAAGGGTTAATCACCAGAACAGCTCACTAATTGCTATGGAGAATTCTCTATCAAAGGAAAATTTAAAATCAGGGCTCATGGTTTTTTGTAAAAGTCATGCCTGAGTTCTGGTTAATTCAAGGGAGTCACAGCTTTATAGATTCTGGATTCAGTGAGCGACCAGAACTTGTAATAAGGCCTGTGTTATGCAGGAGATCAGACACCTGATATAATTGCTAAGCTTTACAGTTTCTTAACTGAGAAACCCAGCAGATGGTTATTCTCCAATTATGTGAGCACTGGGGTTTGTAGGTGTATCCTGAATGGTAGCTATCTCCCACGGTAAGACTTGGCTGATAAGTAACAACTCCCTTCCTTCTCAAAGCACTTAAAAGCATGAAAAGTTAGAAATTCAGTGGATTCAGTGAACTAACTTGGGCTTTTTAGGGTAAAGATCCACTTTAAAAGTGGGATAAATTTCACCCAGCTAGTCATCATCCAGAGCCCCCAGCCAGGTCTGGGCTGGGCATGCTGAGCAGACTCAGCGCCGAAGCCTTCACTAGCTCATTTCAGAGTGCAGACATGCCCTGTGCGTTCAGTCCTGGCCCTAGCAGACGGAAATAACGCTGAGAGCAGTTCCATGGCCCTCGGCCAAGAGTTATATCATTCAATTCTTTTTAATAGGAAATGTATGCCTTTCTTCATTTGCTTGCTGGCGTCCAAGCTTTTAGAGCTCCTCACTTCATTTGCAAGACCTCTCTTCAACCGTAAAACTTAGCCATTCCCTCAGAAGACAACCCTTGATAACAATGCAAAATCACTTGGCTCCAGAAGCTGGAGCTTTAAGACAGCAGATACTACAAGATTAACCAGCAAAATATTGAGCTCTGCCTGCCAGGCACCCACTGGTGTCAATGTGGAGGAGGGATGAAGAGAAGTGGGCCCACAGTCCTAAACCCAGACATGGGCTCATGTGCAAACTGCAAATCTCCTGTCCTCTTTTACCTCCTGAGCTAATGATATGTTGAATCTGTTTTGACTTCAGACATTTCTAAAGATCTTGCATGCTAGCAGCCTCCCATTAGAAATGGCAACATTTGCACCAGTTATTTTCTAAACCATTACGTGCATGTCTAAGTACCTGAAACACATACACATATTTATGAAAGAGAGAGAGAGAAATGAAATTTCCCTCCTGCCCAGTTGGTTGAGACTAGTTTTTCATGATTAGCAAAACAAGGTCTTGATAAACTACAAAATGCAGCGATCAGGACTCTGATAACCTGCATGCTGAAAGCGGCTCAGAAAGCTATAAATACAGAATGGGAAAAACCAGTGATCTCAGCAAGGCAACTGCCAGTAGGTGAACTAATGAAGCAGACACAATATTAACATCAATTCTGCAGTCCCGTCTGAGTGCTGATAGAAATAGGAAAGGCCATTATCAGATTGACATCATCTCAGTCCTTGCAAGTACACTTCTAGGGGAAAACAAGCCAGAAGGGTCTGCCAAGCTTAATGGCTCTTTGTTCAGAAGTCTTCTCAGTGTTTAGAGAAACTGCTTCCTAAATTATGGAAGTTAAAAGTGGGTGATTGTGCTAACACAGCTCTGAGGAGCCCTACAAACATACATCTAGACTCCACTTGCAATGCACTCAACTGACAGCGTAAGGCACGGCATAAAGATTTTATTGGCACAAATACTTGATGCCACATAGCATAACTGGCAGAGCGATGCTTGGATCCAAAGTCTCTTGACGTCTGTGGAAACTCTTGGTTAAGACTAACCAAATTCTGCAAGGCACCGTAAAAGGGGCCAACTCTATGTCCCTCAACTCTGACATGAATTTTGTGCATCTTCCATCCAAAAAGTTGGAGAGGGTAATATTAACATCAAACATTCCTTACAGACCCTTTTGTGTTAAGCTAAATCTTTGTTTCCATAAGTTCAACTGCAGAGGACTAAAAACAAGAAAAAATACACAATTAATGAATGTTCAATGCCTCTAAAAATCATGTAAAGTAAGTTTTCTGGAACTAAACACGTCATGACTTCAAGGTCTACTATGTCTCAACTTGTCAGTCAAAGAAGATGCTGGTGGTCCCTGAAGAAGGCTGAGAATTTTAACTTTTCCAGTCATATAAAATTCCCTCTTTCAATCCTGCATGGTCACACAATAGTTGGACCTCAACCTCATTTTTGGTCCAGGACTCAATATTGTCTAGCCTGCATTTCTATGGGTAATTATATGGGGTGGGTGGGAAAGGAATTTCCCAACAGGGGGGAAGAAGGGAAGCAGTTTTGTGGCAGGTTGATCTCACTTCAAGGACCGGTGGCTGCTGGCAGCCTCGGGGAGGTTTTGGAGCGAGAGAAGTGCCTTTAGGAGATGGATTAGTGCGGCCGAGCACAGAGGAGGTGGTCAAAGGTGCACAACCAATTTATCAGGATCACTGCCATGGATTTTGTGTGTATGTACGTGTGTATTTACGTGTGTGTGTAATGTAGTACATTCACATTATTGGTTAAAAGGATCACTGCCATCTAGCCAAATATTTAATAATTTTTTATGGTCTGCTTAGCCTTGGATCGGCTGATACATTGAAACGTACCAGTAAGTGCTGTCTAATAGATTGCAGACCTCTGTGAAAAACCACTATCAGTGTTTCAGCAGCGCACTCTACATGTGTCAGAGAAGTGCACTGTCAGCAGGATAGCGGCTGGGCGTCTATCCACATTTTCCTTACTTTTAAAAGAGACGGTGACCTTCCAGAGGCCTTGATCAAAATGGGATGAATAAAAACTAGGTTAGGCATTGTAGTTCTTGGTCCAGCGTCTTTCATTGTGCATAAAATGGTCTGTATGTTCATTTGCAGGCACGGAGACCGAGTTTGAGCACTTCTTGGGCTCTTAGCGTGAATTCATCCCCACACAGTCTGCTACCGTGCTGCCAAGAGCAAACTGCACCTCGTGTGACAAGCTTCCAGAAAAGGGTCTACACCTCCAAAGCACAAAAGTCAGCCCACATATCCAGATTGCTTTTCCCATTTGGTTCCTGCTCTCTCCGCTCTCCTGCAGCCTTGCTGTGCAAAGGTATGGGCAGAATGTGCCTACTGCTACATTTTGGGTGTGTTTAGAGCCAACATGCTTACACGAGGTATAAAAAGCACTGGGTGCGGGAGGGGAAGAGGCAGGAAGAAGTATAACAAGAATGAGCCTGAGAAGATGCAAAGTAAACTTAGAGGGACTCTAGACACCTGGCGTTGGGAGCTTCTTCCCAGCACTGGGAATTTGGTCAGTCAACAGCTGCCAAAACCTCAGCATTACTGAGGGACAAGGCATGCTGTGGGGGGATGGAAAAGTGACCATGAAACAATCCTTTTGGATCTGAAGTCCCCCACAATTGGTGGAAATCCTTTCACTGATTTCACTGACCTTTGGATCGGGACTTCCATTCACTGAGGAACACCAGCAGCGTCAAAGTTGGAACAAAGGCTGCAAGATCGCTGATTAAGTTCAGTTTGATACACTGCTGTGCCAGAATGGACCGCCCAGCTCTACAGGACTAGCTGAGCTTCTCAAAGTGGCCCATGTGTTTGCCCAAGTGGTAATGGCTCAGGGATCACTAGGGACCAGAAAGGCTGACCGCCATTAAAAATCCTGCACGCTGGCTGGGCATGCCAACAGGTTCTAGCTACCCTTGGTGAGTTAGGTGGTATCAGACCTTAAATCTTTTGCTTCTTATTCCCATATCTTGCATCTGGGATCTGTCTCATGTTTGTTCTCACAGGGTCAGCAGCTCTGCGTTTATTTCTGCCTGGGAAGGAGGCACAACCACACCACCTCGCTACAGTAACATGGTCTCTGACCTGCTGCTGAGCCTGTCAAATGTCTAGATGGTGACCCAGCAGTGAAAATCCAACCAACCAACCTGACTGCTTCCTCTGCTGTGCTCCCTTGCTGCTTCTGGTGGCTTCCCTCCTGCCCTGTCACACATGCCAGGCCTGGACTGGATGTGTGACCTATCTGTTGTCTCAGCGTGTGGGCCAGGGACAAGCTGGGAACATGTCACCTTGCAGGACACCACATGCAGTGATCCTTGCCCAGAGGCATCCTCCCAGTCCCAGCACTGTGGCCTTCCCTCGACGCCTGGTTTGCAGCAGCAATCCACACAGGGATGAGCGGCAGGGTCCGGGTGGCACCACACAGAGCACTTCATAGCCCCATCAACACCTTCTGGGGTGTATGGACTCCTTGGTGGCTGCATGGAGGAACAGCAGCAGAAGGAAGGGTCTGCAAATGACTCAATGTGATGTATTCAGTCAAAACTGAAGAGATTCCTAGACTTTTTAAAGAGGCAGGCCATGCTCAAAGAGTGCCTGGGATAAGGGGGCCCTGGCTTTGGAGGAGCTCAGCGTACTGTTGAAATACAGATGATAAATGCAGTCTTCAGAGCTTGCTAACAAAGTTGGAAGCACAGGAGCAGGCGGAGTCCTTAGCACACTGCGGGGCTTACGTTGCACTTTCACCAGTAGGTCTCAAGGCTCTTCAGGACGATTACCCCCACTCACAGATAGGGAAACTGAGGCAGGGACAGTGGCAGCTCACAGCCACCCAGCAGACTGGCAAGCACAAGGAGGGCGAGCAGCGGGCTGCCACACTCAAGCCTCGTGCTAGGAGATATGGTAGCAAAAATAGGCAAGTCTAATCTGTTCCATCCTAAAGGGAAAGCACCCCCTTGGGCTTTACTCCTGTGTCTAGCACTACAGATTAAAACGGATCAAAACAGATCCTCCTTGCTCACTGCATCCCAACACAGAAAGGAGATATTCCTTTTGTAAAGCAGTTAGCTCCAGGGTCTGCATCAATAAAATGTAAAAGAGTTGCTGGCAGGAACAGCGTGAGCTGCCCAGGCTCTCTGAGGCATCAGCGTTACCTGCAGCCACCCAGGGAAAAGCTCAGCGTGCTACCAAAATGTAATCACCCAGCAGGGGTACAGCGCCAGTCAGACGCTCAGCTGCAAGGAAGGGTTATTTAGAAACCGTGAGTCAGGCTGCAGGTATTGTACCGTTCAGTTTTGTTTTGTGCCCTTTAAAGCATTCTCTATAAGAATATGACAGGAAGAAAATAAAGAGGGGAAGATCAGAGGTAACGTGAGTCTTTCAGAGCAGGAGAGGATGAATCACAGGTAGCTTGGTCAGTAAAGAGTGGTCTAGAACACAGGTTCCCAAGGGCTCTTTCCCTTATATCCTCAAAGCCAATGGTTCCTGTGCTCCGATGGGCCCAGGTATCACTCCAAAATGGGTTATATACTTCCAGAGGTATAGGTACCACACACTGGGCTGGTTAGGTAATGGACCACTGTTACAACTCAAGCAGCAAATGAAGTTTGTTGAAATAAAGAAGATGGACACTTTTCAAAGGAATTTATTTGTACAATGGCTAAGCAGCCTGTGGAACTCAGAGATAGTATTATGTCAACAAACTTAGCAGAATTAAAAATCACAAAGCCGTTTTATCGGCAAGTGCACCACCTGCAATTAGCAGAAGAACTCCAATTACTAACAAGCACGAAGAGCCTCCACTTCAGGATATTGCAGCCAAGCTCACGCAGACTTGGAAAGAACATTATTTCTTCTCCTGCAGAAGTGGCTAAGACATTATAAAATTATTTTGTCCCAAACCAGGCCAAAGGTTGAAATCTTTAATGTATGTACACATCTGAACAACTCATTCAGGCTAGCTTAATGGAAAAAAAATGAGTCGAGGCACTTTCAAAAGTTATTTCTTTAATATTGATCATAATTATGTTTATGTGCTGAAATGTATCAGCATAAGTGCATCTTCCCTCCAGAAGGTGGAGAGCTTTGATGGGACTGTACTAAATAATATGGAAGACTGGACTTATCTAAAGAAAAAAAAATTATTTCAGGATATACCTTGGCAAATGAACTCGGAAAAGGATCTCCAAACTCAACTTAGACCCAAATATTTAGGATGCTTGATGTGCAGTTCCTCTGTTTAGCTTGAGTTGAATGCAACAAATATCTGTTTACCTCAGAGCTAGCTCTCTAGACCCCACTAACCTCCGTAGAGCTAGGTGACTCCAAAAAGAAATGTATCTGACCTACCTGGATGGGCTGCACCCTCCAACTGTCTTTCTCCTCACTGATGTGAAAGGGGCTCCGCTACCTCTTCATATGCAGATGTCACCTTTATGGGTGTCTAAATTTAGGTGGGGTGTCTCTTCTGTCCCTGTTCTAGCACACAGTCGTTAGCTATGGTTTGTCATCCACCAGCTGAAGATCTTGAAAGCCAAACAATATGTTTCAAATCAACACCTCATTTGAAATGGAAAAATCCAACCTTCTAATTCCAAACATATCTCAATAACCATTTGAAAATGTCCCGTCCCAGCCTCATCAGAGGCTGCTGCCACCCAGCCTCTATCCCTGCCTCACTCCTTGGCTCTTCCACCCTTCTCCAGGTGTCTTCTCCTCAATTCCCCATCCTTGGGCTCCTGCAATT
The DNA here is from genome assembly GCA_013401315.1 of Balaeniceps rex. NCBI lineage: Eukaryota > Metazoa > Chordata > Aves > Pelecaniformes > Balaenicipitidae > Balaeniceps > Balaeniceps rex. The sequence goes on along the minus strand of VYZW01027487.1, from coordinate 269,088 downwards.
GCCCCCTCCCCAGTCTTAACCATTACTTTGGCACACACTCCCTATTTTGCCCCACTTGGGTGTTACCACCTCCTGCTACCCAGCCCGGTGCTTGAACCCAGCTAGCACTAGCCTCTCCCAGTGGCAGGGTGCTGGGTACACTGGGAAGCCTCTCTGACTCACTGTGTCAGTGCGTGCCTTTCCTTGCACGGGCACTGGGCCCTGCTACCCATCCCTTACAGGGGGGACAAATACGATACTGGAGGGCAAAACAGGACATTATAATGTTAAAGCCACAAAGAAGAAACCAAGAAGTATTTTTGCCACTGCCTTCCGTGGGCAGGGCTAGGCATGTCGAATTTCATCTGTTTTAACTCTGTTTTCTTGGAATGTCGCTTTTCAGTCAGTCTTATATTCTGGTTGTAAACCTATGACAACAGATCTGGAGAGGTGACCAGGGTGCATGCTCCTGCAGAGCACAGCGATGCCAGGAATCCCTCCATCTTGCAGAGTTTATTTCGTTTTCCATCTGACAAGGAGAGTGCCACTTGCTCATTTTGAGTAAAAGGCGCCCAGAGGTAAGCTAGCCTCTTCAGACAGCAGGCTCGCCTTTCTCCCCACGCTCCCCCCCACCCCTGCCAAACTGGACGAACTGGATACCTTCCCAAGATACACCCCAACTTTTAAAGCGCCGTACTGCTGACATGGTCTAATTCACGTCTCTGTTCAGCTCCTCCGCTTACAATGACACAAACTCTTGATGACTCCCGGGAGGACGGACATCATGCAGCAGAGCTGGAGGCAGCACTGCCCTGGCTGTGGGCTTGTGCGGTCCCCCCAGAAGCCCATTCGGTCTGTCAATCATGTTCATCTTCTATACTCATAGTTTCCACCAGGATCACGAGTGGTTTAGGACATGCTGTCAGAGGAAGATGGGGTCTGGAAATTACTGTAGCAGCAGGGGTGGCCCATATACTTTCAGTATGGGTTTGGTGCCCTTAACTGGGAGAAGATGGTTGGTCTCCATTCATGTAGGAACCAACTGATTCAAACTTAAATAGGGAGATCATGGGGAGCAAAGACGAGCTGCTCCACAGCATCTGTCTCTTCTCCCACCAGGGACTGATGAGAGCCCTGCTTTGCCCTTGGTCCTTGGAGACCCTTGTCCACTGCACCCAAACCTCCCCAAAGGACAGGACTGCAGCACCTGGATTTATGCAGCCCTGTACAGGACTTGGGTCTCTGGACACTCAAACATACAAGAGCAATTTTTGGTGACAAAGCCTCAGTATTAACTTACTCAACTGAAGTGAAAAGCAATTGGGTCATATTTTGAGGAGAATAGGATGTGTATGTAAATAATAGCTCTCGAAATTCCATTTATTTTTTTAGCTTTCGCTATATTTGATCTGTGATAGTCCAGCACCCAGGCTGACCTTTAAAACAAACAAGTAGATGTACTTTTTCACCCAAGACATAATTAAGTTGTGGGACTCGGTGGCATGAAATGTTGTGGAGGCCAATAGTTTAGACAAGTTCATAGAGATCTACCAAGAGCTACTGAAAGCAATGTTCTGGATGCAACTTCCAGGCCAGCCTGCCAACTGTAAGAAGATTTATCTCTTTCCTTGAACTCCTGTTACTGACCAGATTGAGCCCAGGCTGAGCTGGGTGGACTTTTGCTCTGTCTGCAAAAGGCGGTTCTTCCCCCTGTGCACGGCCTCTCTGCCATGAACATAAAGCTTTTTTTCTCCAGCATGCCTTATGCTGTAGAGCCACACTTTAAGGTCAGACATTTGCTTGTTCTGGAGGGGTATTTGTTTGCTTGGGTTTTGGTTGGTTTTGTTTTGAAGAGTGATGCGGTTAAATAAAAAGAGGCGCAGGCTGGACTCTTGCATTATTCATCAGAGTTAAGCAATCCCAAACAAAAGCCAGGTTGGCATTAGTGGGAGTTTCATGTGTTACTCGTTCCTCAAGGAGATCTGCTCCAACAGTGCTAATTGGTAGCCTCAACACCAGGAGTCCATGTCTCCATCTCTGTCTCCAGCTTTCCCAGGGTATGACAACACAGGAGTCACTCGCGGCTGCTGCGGCCACCATCCAGCGTGCATCCACCTCCCCCATGGGCTCAAACAGAGATGCAGGAGTAGTGAGGCAGCTAACCCACACACAGCATGAAAGCCTGTGCCAGGTTGCAAGAAAAAGGAGAGGAAGGTGAGATGGATGAGTGAAATCTGAATAGGAAATGGGATACATTAGGTTGGATTTTTTCTTTGCATACAGTGATACACAGCAAGACTTGCAGGGACCTAGAGCAGACGGAGATAGCCCAGTAGAGAGCCCATGGAGCCAGTGGAGATGTGCTCAGCTATTCCTGCTGGTGCGGTGATGTGTGATGCACCCTGGGGCTGACTCATCTTCATGCTACTTTGGTGGATCCCCTTTGTTGTCAGGGCAGCAGCATCAGCACAAAACAAGGAATCACACAGCAGTGATTTTGGAAGCCGGGGAGCGGCATTTCCACTAGAATCAGCCTCTGTTTGCCACGGTCTTTGCTGTGAAGAACAAATAAGGCTATGGCATGAATTGAACTTTTAAACCCAGGCTGTTCAAGTGGGTTTGAAATTAGGACCTTCTTTACTTAATTAAAAATGAAAGGCTCTTTACAGCATTAAGCTACCCTTTGATATAGTTAAAATTCTAAGAAGGGAAACAAACCAGAATCTTAGCTCGGGTTTGGAGATGTAGTTGTTTCACCTCAGTGGAGCACAAGTTGTTTACAAAATTGATGTTTACAACAGGAACAAAGCGCCCTCAGATAAAGCAAGAAAACCCCATTTACCTGTGGGGAGAACTGGTAACAGGATGCCTGAGTTAAAATCCCTAGTTCAGCAGGGCATACCGAAATGCATTATTTTGTGCTGCTTTCTGTTGATTTAAAATGAGATGACACAGAGACAGATTAGCTAAAACCACAGACATTATAAATTGCAATTTGGCCTCAAAAGTTGAAATGCTTTGATCTGTGACTCAGTTGGGGCCAAACTGAAGAGCATTTAAAGAAGGGGAAGCATGTACAAGGGAAAAAGAGCTTGGACATAAACAACATTTTCTCAAATTACAGTAGCTGACCTGAATAAGTCTTCACCATTATTTTCATCAGAGTTTAATCATGGCCACCAGGAAAGGTGCATAGCAGCATCCGCACATGGAGTTTCTCTCTAAGACAAAACATGGCAGTCTCTAGTATGTTCATTAACCACAAGCCTAGAAAGCATTTCTTCTTTTCTGCCCAGTTTGGGGCTCATATTTGGTCTGGCCTTTCTCTGAGAAGTGTGGTAAGAGATTTTGGAGCTGATACAAGAAATCGGCTTGATTTTTTTTTCTAAATAGAATCAGAAAATATAGGATTTGGCAGCTTTGAAAGTCCTTAAGGGTTAAGAATATGCTTAAAGTTATGTATGTGAGTTGGTGTGTGCTGAAGCAGGAGCAAAACTGTCCTGCTCTTTAGGGAAAAAGATTCTCCATCTCTCCCTCCCTCCCTTTGGAAAGGTTTCTGCTCCAGCCAACCCTCCCCACCCTACCTGCGGGGTTGTGGGGCAAAAATGTGGCTCATTTTCTCAGCAAGGTGAGCTCCTCTCACTGCTCTTTACGCAGTCTGGTGGTCTTTTGCAGTCTCTTGCAACTTTTACCTTTTAAAATAACATCTTATTTTCACCTTGTAAGCAGACCTCCTTTGTGCTCCCAATCGCCTTGACATGTGTTTCACAATTCCTGCTTTTGCCGACACAGGGGCGAGTCACAGGGGGGGAAGGTTTCCAGCTAGGGACTCAGCCTGGCCACCCACACGAGCCGGGCTGAAGCACAGAGGTGGCCTCTGAAGAGCTAGAAGTGCCCCCAGGCAGCAGCTCAGGCGCTGGAGCAGGGGCCATGCTGGAGGATAACCTGCATCTTTCCCGTACATCTGTGCAAGCTGGCTCGAGGCCTCGCTACATCCCAATGTCGGAGGGCATCCAGCAGAGCCTCTCTGGAGCGTGGCAGAAAAGAGATGTCAGATTTTCCTACTTCCCAGTGTGTAAAAAAAATGCACCCCTCATCCTTCTCCTGTTGGCCTCGTTACTGCCTAGCAAGCATTAGCACAGCCATGTGAAGAACCCCTCCAGATCCATCAGTGCTCCTCTTTCCTTTATTGGAGGAGCAGTCATACCTGTATTTGTTTGTACTGCTTTTCAGAGGCTTACCAGCACAGTGTTGTAAACACTACCTTTCATCCCAAGAAATGTCCGTCCAGATGAGAAGGGACTTGCTGGGATTATCCTACCCTGGAGGCAGGAGGTTTTTGGCTGACATCTCTGGTGGTGGCATTTGGTGATCCAATGGCCCAGTTCCACGTCTGCCATGGCACTGACTGATTCACCACGCACTGTAACTCACTTGGTTGTTCTGCCTCAGCTTCTCTTCGGCAAAAAATCAGCAGTCATATATCCCAGGATAATTGCACTGTTTAATGAGATAGCGGCTCTTGTCTTGCTCTTCTTTCTTTAATTGCTCCTGCTGAAGACAGACCCGTCTTCAGAGTAGGACGAGCAGGGTTTAATGAAGTATTTGCAGAGACCTCCGGTATGAAACGCTGCTAGGGAAGTGTTTGGGTGGGAGAGTAAAGACGACTTACTTTCAAAAAGGCTCAATTTGGAGAGGTCGGTAACTTAAATTTAGATACTGAGTCAACATATTGCTGCACCAAATGCCGCTCTTTTGTGTGCAATTCCACTCTTACCACTCATGTGTTTAAAATTAAGTATATGCTTAAATACTTTGCCAGATGAGGTCTTCAGAGCTCCATTAGTGCTGTATGTTTTTGCTCTAAATTCACTGTAATTGTTTCTCATTGAATAGATGCTCACTGAGTAAGATCTAAAAAGAGCATGGGAACAAAGGGGCCCTCAATCTGAGACTTTGATCCACACATTATTCAAATACATAATGACTGCTTTGATTTATGGATTTATAATTCTATTGAGGCATTCCAGAGATTACCCAAAACATTCCAGCTCCAGTCGATGCTGGAGGGTGTTACCAGAGCCCCTGCCTGGAATTAGAGGGATAAAATTTAGTTGCCTGTTCGCTGCTGAGATTACATCACAGATTGCAGGATAAGAGCAAGCTGCATGGCATGCACTCACTTATATTTGGTGCTAATTGCAAAGGCTTTTTTTTCCCGTCACCTAAGAAAAGCATCTCAAAGTACAGACTCTCTTCTACCCGCAGTATATAGAGTTTTGGCAGTGTAACAAGACAGCAGACTACATAGTGGGTGTGTTGAAAGGAGGAGCAGATGGTAGATTGCTAGCACAAGGATTTAGCAATGCATTTAGAAAACAGATTATTTTGGAAGATGAGAAATTATGAAGTATGATTAGCCCCCTCCCCTCTATCCCCACTCCCCTCCCCACACATATCCCCACAAAGTGTTAGTTTGGCCATGCACCACAGGAGTGACTCAGCTCCGATACTCAGTAAGACTTTTGCAAGAATTCAAACAGGTGACAGCTGTGAAGAAAAAAAATGCCCTGCTTTTCATTTGCATCAATACCAGTTTGGATTTTTAAATTCATTTCACCTTACACAGCAGACCCACCCTGTTGCTAACAGAGAGGATTACTAGTAAAGGGACCTGACCTGAAAGAGGGACTGTTCCCAGACAATGGGGACTCATCACCCAGCTCAGGACCTGCTCTTGCTGTTGTCTGCTCCCCACCTACCACCACTCTTGTGGGTAGAGGTGTTTCTCAGTCAGTGGGAACTCAGATCTAGGATGAGGACTTACCTTCATACCTCCCTGGCTGTAAAATTTCCTTTCTCCCATTCATTACGTATTGGTTATGTTGAGACATTTAGGTGTGGGATAGAGTGTGATGGTTCTGCTGTGTGAGCAAGCAGAAAGAGTAAGACTTCAGTAAGTGCTGAATCTCTTAACGTGATCCATACAGTCTGGCTTCTGGGAGAGAAAGAGCAACGTCAGAAATGGGGGTAACCTGTACTGGTAGACCCTAGTGAGCCTTCTGGTTACATAAGGAATCCCCTCTTTCTTTAAAGATGGTTTTGTTATGGGGAGAGGATAGATGAAAGGCTTTGTACTGTGAATGGGTGAAACCCCTGGCAATGTGAGAAGAAACAGTTTTGGGTTTCTCCCCACTGCTGGGACTCTGGAAGCAGGACTTAGCGGTTAGCCAGAGACCAGTTTGGGGACTGACTGCGTTAATGTTTCCTCCACTTGCCCATAGTGACAAAAGGGGATTTAAGGAAGACATAAGGGGGGGCTGTAGAATAATATCTGGAAAGCCCTTCAGTGTGAGACAAGGAGCAGGAAATATAGGTGTTTTTCTGGTATGGCGCTAGGAGGTCACTCTTGGTACTCACTTCTCTGCTTGATCGCTGCATCTCCTCAGTAGCTGCCGTCATCGGTGCAATAACAGGGACCCGATATGAACATCAGCAGGGGAGTCTTGTCTCCTCAGTCCCTGTGGCATCTTGAAATTAGGTAATGGCAAACCACAGAGACAATACAGATCCTGGACAAAGAGTTTCATTTTGGTCCTTTCCAGTTCATCCTCTCATGAGCTCAAATTCTTGCAACACATGGGTGAGATTCACCTGGAGACCTAGATCACTTTGGATGTTTCAATTTATGTCATCCTAGATAAGAGGTCTAAAATAAATCAGGTGCATTGCATTCTGAAGGTGCCTGTTTCTTCCAACAACTATACAAAGAGCTCAGAGTAATCAGCTCAGATATAGATTATTGCTCCGTAGACATTTAAGCTGGGTGAGATAAATGCCACCCGAAGATCCTGGTTAACTACAAGAAATGTTCTGCTGGTAGGAAAATCAGCCACCTGCAATCCAAAAAATAAGTGTAGTGAGTTACCAATGCACGAGAATAGTATTGAACACAGCTGTCATTCAGCAGCACACCATGACTTAAGGCCATTAGGGAGAAGAGGAGGCTGCACTGATCACTGAGAGGAGATTCTCTTTGGAGATGAAAATGTCTGCTTCAGTATGAAATGACACTGGGTTTAGTGTGTCATTTCCCCAGGTGCACCATCAGATTAGTTCATATCACTTCACAACTTAAATGAATTCTTCAGTGCAGTGACATTGGACGTGGTCACTCCTGGCAGTCTCCACCTGCCTGTAGATGATGGAACTGAGAAGGCAGCCGGGAATTCTCTGGTCATCAAAGCAGCTATGTCTCAGCGATTACCAGCAGCTGAGTGTTCAGATCTCATTTTTGAGTTGGGAGTGGAGTATAGGAAACTAGATCTTACATCAAGCATCAACCACTACCTCAGCATTTCAGAGTGGAGGCACATCCCTCCAGAAACCACCTGTTTTCCATTCATGCTAAGGCTGTGTCCTTTTCGCTATCCAGAATCCCAACAGAGGTTTCTTCTGGTTTTAGATAGACTGGTAAGTCTGGATGGTCTTGATCTCACAGCAAAGCCAGGTGCCTATAATCAGGAAGGAATTGCTTTTTTGTGGATAGGACTGATCTGGTGGTGGAACAAACTCACAGGGTTACGCAGTCCTCATCTTCTCTTGTGGAGTGTGGACTGTAGGTACTCCTAAGATATTGTAGATGGTGGAAGAACAGAATTTATCTTGCATCTGTGTCGTCTGTGGTGGATGAAAGCTGGTGGAGAACTATCAGGTCCTTGACTTACACATGGTCAGCACTGCTTTTGAAGAAAGCAGGCTGATTTTGCTTTGAAGGAGTCAATAAAGGGGGTTTTTGCTCAAGAAGCCATTGCTGAATATTGGTAATCCTGGTCACTCTCAGCTACAGCATTTTTCTTTTGGGGTCAGACTGTGGAGACGCAGCTCTCAGAGGAGCCAAGTGCCTTTGCTCTCCCTCACCCTCCTCAGTCTCACTATAGCTGTGTCTAAAATGCAGAGTTGGCTTAGAAACCTCCTTCTGGAGACTTGTGATCACCAGAGACATACTGCCATTGGACTGACTGCTGGTTGCAGACTTTCCAAATGAGCTCTTTTTTTTTTTACTTTTTTTTTTTTCCCCTAAAAATGCTGATCTGACACAAAGAAAACATACTTTGGGAACGGGATGATTTTGACAATACTCTGACAGAAACTAGGCAAGTTTCCAGTGCAGCCCCACTTGCCAGGTGGGCTTCCAAACCGTCCTCGTTTCTTGTCGGCTCACGCACAGCACCCCTGGCAGGCTGCCCTGCTGAATCCCAGGCACAAGGCTTGTGGGTACAACAAGTTCCCAGAGCTTCTTGCTACTGCATCGAAAGAGCCCAGCAAAGGCGACCGATCTCAGGGCTGCAGTGCTGAGAAAGCCATCCTCCCTGAGTCTCCTCTCTGGGAGTCTTGGGAATGCTTGTAAATGTTTGACACACAAAATACCATCTTAAAGTTTTCTCAGATGACATTTGGAACTTTGCCATTTCAAAGTTTTATTTGCTTTTGGAGTCAACTTTTTTTTTTTGGTCCCATCCGTGGAACTGAGCATGGAATAAAATGTAGATCCACCTGTTCGAACTACCAGTTACCTCTGACGGTCAACAGGGAGGTGTTGCTGCACTGCCTGCAGACAGTCCTGGGAGTAGACATGACCTCTTCTCACCAGCTTCATTCTTTCTCCCTGGGAGATCTCCACAAATGGTCCCACTCCCCTCACATCCTCCTGAAGGGCTCTCAACTGTGAGGCACCACAAGGTGTTAATCCTGTCAACCTCTCTTGTTCCTCGTGGCCACGAGGAAAGGCTATTCAGCAAGATGCAGCTCTCTCTTCTTTTTGCCAGGTCTACAACGGTCAAAGGCATGTCACTGTTTCCTCTGGGCTGGAGGACACAGGTCAGCCTCTACATGGGACCGGTGCACCACCAAGGACAACCCAGAGAACCCCACGCAGGTGAGATGAGGGCAATTATAGCAGCCTGGAGACATGGTGGAAGCCATGCCAGCTCTTTTGGCTACAGGATTACACATTCCCATAATTCAGGGAAAATCTGCAATTCAGAATTAATTTTAGACTCCCTGCTTGTTCCCTGGTGGTTTGATTACAGCAGTGACACAGCCAGCTTTGGAGAGCCTGGGTCTGCCCAGCAGGTTGTGAAAAGAGGCAGGCAATCTCTTCCATCCTTTTCTCACCTGGCGATCAGGTGGCTGCAATGCCCCGGTGCCTTCGATGGATGCTGCAGTCAGAGCCCTGCAAGAGCCTGGTTCTGCTGCACAGCAGCATCTTGCTGAGTACGTGAAACCCACTGGTTCCCAAGGGGAATTTAAGAAAACATAAATTAAAAAAAAAAAAAATCTGGTGTTTTTAAAGCCAGTCTGGGGTTTTTGTGTTGAGGGAGGGTGGATCTTGGGGATTTCACACGCTGCAGTGCCAAGCACGTCCAGGGAGCAGCTGGGAGCCCCTCACTGGTACAGGGCTGGGCTGGCAGCTGATTGAAAGCACTTGGTTCACTTTTTAAAGAAACACTTGAAAGGCTCCACCATGGGGGAAGAAAAACACAAGAGCAGTGGTATGAGGAGCTGGCTGAAGGGACAGAGACAGGCTGCAAGCTGGGGTTTAGCAGCTGAAGCCTATTAAATGAACAGATCAATCAATAGGCCTTTTAACAGGAGGGAAAGATCAATGTTTTCTCTTTCCCTGCATGGCTTACTGCTACCCCTGCTCCCATGTATTCGCTGCTTATAGCCAGGCAAATTTGGAAGAGCTGACCTGTGGGAGGCTGAATTTGGCCCAGAAAACTTGCACTGGAGCAGGATCCTACTGGCCTGTGCTGGCTGTGGCAGGGGTCCCCACTCCATCCCAGTCCAGCCAGTTGGTATTCACCTGTCCCTCGCACAGGACTTGGGGCCGTGCAATGGCCATGTTGCTCGGGGCAGAAAGGTGGGAAGTTGGCAATAGTCATACTGGTAAAAAGTCATACTGTTAAACAACAGGGTCAGGTACAACACCTGGATTTGCTCAGAACCAAGTGAAAGAGAGACGTCCTTATGATTTATACCCGTGGCCGAGGAGGTCACTCTCCTGTTTCCCACAGCGAGCAATGCCGGAAGCTTCACAAGATGGGTCCAGACCCTCTCCAGTAAGCAGATGTGGTCTCTCCTAATTGGAGATTAGCTTCAACCCTGCTGTGCTGCTTCAGAAATGTTCCTATCAGCATTTTGCAAGGATCCTGTACTTGTCCATGGGCAAGCAGAAAGCCCGTGAGTCTCAAGAGGCTGGCCTTCAGCAGCGGCCCATCCTCTGCCTACTTCATCAGAAAGCTCCCGGGCGCAGGCCAGCGTGCCTGCCTGCTCGCGCAGCCCCCACAGAAACGTGCAGTGCTCTAGACATGATTTTTATTCAGAGTCATGAAAATAGTCCACCCAGTCAGACAGGCACAGCTTTGTATTGTTAGGAGCTGGTTCCACTGGGGAATTTTTGAATTCAGATTGCCCAACTCTAGCTCGGCAGGGCTGAGTGCCAAGGTATTTGGGCACAAAACGGTCAAGTGAGGTTTCATTCTTTTTTTGTAGGCAGACAACATTTTTATGCCCCGTCATGGCTGGGCAATCAAAACAGCAATTAGGTTGCATCAGCAGATGTGCTTGCTTTTAGTGACTGTCGGTCTCAACAGCGCACAAGCTATATTCTGTTTGGTACAAAGATCTTTTCATTTCCAAATATAACTTGGACCTTTAAAGTGCTTCATCAACCATCTGAAAAGCTGAGCAGGGGTGGCATTCACCTTTAGCACTCTCAGCCCAGAAAACTGCAGATGTTTATCTTTAGCACTCCTGTAAGGTGAGCAGAAAATGGAGACCTTGAATCTGCTCAGCTAAGGCAGGCAGAGCACAGCCTGTGCCATCGGTCGCAGTCCTAAATAGAAACAACAGAGCAGATTTTGTTTTCATGTCAGCACAAAACCAGCCCAGCTTCCCAGGTCTGCACGGCCACCGGGAGCCATGGCCAGCACAGCTCTTGGTCGTTACTCTCTACCCTGGTGTGACCTGGCCCAAAGTTAAGCAGCTGTCCCGAGAGCCAGGTAATTTCCCTCTGCGATCGGGGACAGTGACAGGCACTGCAGGAGGAGTAATCTGCCATGAGCCTGCTCAAGTCAACAGAGAGAAATGGTGACTCACGTGGTCCTGAGTGTCTTAAAACAGAGGAGAGAAACCATCTGCTGAGAGCTCCTGCCTCTGCAGGGTGACCGGAGAAGTTGAGCCACTGAAACGTGGCACTTTGCTTTTAGATGACCAAAGCCAGGTGATGTGAATCCTACCCTCTAGCTGTACATAGCATCTGCACCCATAATTTCCCAAATATTCAGCACTCCCAAATCCACCGAGCAGGAAGGAAACTTGCTGGTACCCGTCACTTCGGAAAGTCAGGTCTCAGCCATGCCTCAAGCTTGACAGGAATTTTTGCAGGTCAGGGCAGTTAGGGGATTAGGTACAATAATACACATGAATTTCACCCAAATTAGCTGAGATGCAGCAAGGTAGAGAACAAGGAGAGAGATCTGTCTCCTGCCGGCTCAGGTCATTGTGGGGACAGCCACATGCCCATCCTGGCACCAAGGGAGGGCAGGAACATCCACCTAGTGGCATGGGCACCTTGGCTTACAGCACACCGCCCTGGTGTGAGCGAGGGTGCTCTGCGAGCAGACAGTGCAGGGAAAGCTCAGGGTCTGAAAAGCGCATAAGAAAATGGGTCTCCATTTTCATTTGAACCTCTTTGGTATTAACAGATCATGAATAGAGTTTAACAGGCTATTACATATGGCAAGAGCACACCCTGGTCATCTTCAGGTTGTCTTCAGGCTGCCTGCAAGGAAATTAGCTTCACCTCTCCATGTTAGGTGGGTTTGTTTTATTTTACAAACTACCGCTTCTAATAATGTTTGAAGTTAAGATAAACTCCTTATTTTCCCATACTGCTCTTGCTTCTGTTATATTGACTTTGCTCTTTTTCCCCCCCCTCTCTTCCCTCTGGTCTGCATGTGTCTATTTGTGCTGAGGATAATCAGCTTTTAGGATGATTTATGATTCATAATTTACTGGATGCTACTGGAACTGGCTCAAAAATTAATTCTACATATAGGGTCTGAATCAAAGCAAGTGAAGGTCACCTGAAAGTTTTTTACTGACTTCAGAAGAATGTTAAGATACTTTGTGCATGTAAGGAAAAAAAAAAAAAACAAAAAGAAGAGAAGCATATTCTGCCTTCCAGCTTTGGCCCTGACCCATCAGTTAATCACCGCGTGTTGCAGTGGCCAAAGCACCAGCTTCATGGTGAACATGGGACGAGCTGGAGAAAGGGTCCACGAGTGCTGAGAGGGCAGGGACTTTTCGACATGAAGTTATGAGGGTCCTGAGCTAGGGCTGATGGAGTGGCTGTGATGGATGAGCCCGGCACTGAGAGCCAAAGGGTTCCCTGGGCCTTTCTCGCCAAAGTGTCCCTTGCGGGTAGATTTCATCAGATGCAATTTAAAAGATATCAAGCTCTTTCCTAACTTCATTTGTCTGTATAAATAACTACTGCAGTTGACAAAGGGCTGTTCCGGGATCACGAAAGGGATGGGAACTAGTACTCGGAGCTGGAAATGGGAGGACAGACTTGAGACAGCAGTGTTTTTTCCGAGCAAGCGGCCTGGGGCATCTTTAAGCCTCTGCAGCATCCTGAATCCTCATCACCTCCTGCAGGGCTGGGGCAGTCAGGCTGGGCATGGAAGGTTGGCTGATGATCTTCCACTCACCATACCGATGGAGGATTTCAGTTGTACAGCCTCCTTTCCATACAGAGGGGTTTGCAGCTCATTGCTACTCATCTTATGTTACTGTGCTATTTATGTCTGTTAAAACCTATACCAATCACCTCCATTTTACCAGCCTAAGTAACCTCCTCACTCAAGCACTGCCACCAAGGTTCAGGGCATTAAGTGGCTACCAAAACAGTCTCCACTGCAGTGTGGCTCCTGCTTTCTCCTGCCTATACCAAGACAAGACTCCCACCAACATCAAGACTTGGGTTGTCTTCCTGCCCCAGACCCATGGCTGGAGAGTGGCTACCAATGATGACCTCAAGTGTCTATGTTTACTGAGCTAAAAGCCTTAGGGATTGATCTGCCCAGAGCCCTGGGGAGACTCAGCCATTTCTCCCGTGCTGTACAGAGCTGGGCATCAGGACATGGCTGTGGAACTACCCAGGAACCATGAGGCATCCCTAGAGCATGCTGACTGCAGTAATATGGAGGGCATGGCTACATGCATGGGACACATCCACGGGGCTACATGCATGGGACACATCCACGGTAGTACCAGGGATACTCACGGTTAACAGAGGAACCCAAAGGTCAGACCCAGACACAAGTAAACCCTGAAATACTGACATACCCTAAAGCTTTAGCTCATCCTATAACACCCACGTACCTGAATTATGCTCCCTTCACCCTCTGTGTTGTCAATGGACAATTATAGGAATTGCCAGTGATGCTTCAGATGTCAAATGGGCCGATTTACCCTTTGGAAAGGTCCCTTCTTCCCAGCTCACTGCAAAGGGAGTCCGGCATATCTGTGGTCCTAACTTAAACACCTCTGCTCTGCACTTAACTTAGGTGAGCTGAATCCTGCCCAAGAGTTGTTCGTGAAACTGCGCAAACATGCACTGAACTCCTGGGAGGAAAATGTTTGCTCATTCTCTGATTCCTTATCTGGTGCACTGCAAACGCTAAAACAGGCCAAGGAATTTGGCTCAAGAACAGTGATGGACTAGGAGTGGAGATTAACTCTGTGTGCCAAACAGGGGCTCTTGATGCAGTGGCATTTTGAAACAGATGGCAAAAGGAGGGTATGAACTGCAAAGGAAGATGCAGTTTGCTTTTGAAAGAAAGCCTGAGCCTTTTTTTTTTAAATTCACTTTTGAAGTTGCTTAGGTGTCTTTTTTTTTTTTCCTAACTAATTCTTATGCGATGGACAAATGCAGGGGGTAAACAGGGGAACCGCAGTACACTCTGAATACTTTGTGAGCCCATTTATGTCCCCCACCATCCTCTATGCTTCAGCAGCTATTGCAGAAGTGACCAGATGCCTACCAAAGTAGCTCGTAGCAACGTGCTGCCTGTTCCACATATTCAATAAAAGCAGCCATTTGAACATCTTGTTCCTTTGCAGATTTTTCAAACAAGGTTTACATCCAAAGACCTGCTTTATTTGCAACAACTAGGCAGAAACATAACTAAGGACTTCTCATAACAGTGGCTGTTACAAAAGTACTATTAGTCAAAGTCTCCACCTCACTTGTTGGATACTATCCCTTTAAATGATGATTCTGCAGTATCCCCGGGATGTCCTGCGCAATGCCCTCAGTTAAAGAGCATCTCTGCTGGCAATTGATTTTTCTGCTGACGGGGGAGAGCTCCAGTGCAGCCTAAGTAAGAGTACAGCCAAATCAAATGGTTTCTGGAGTGCACTGCCGTAGAAAGACAGATTCAAAAGTTCAGTTCTCAGCTGTGCCCATGACCTGCGCCATGACCTGCACCAAGTCTCTTCATCTTCCCGTGCCTCCGCTTCCGCTCCAACATTTCTGCATTTATCTCCACGGCTTGTGAGCTGGGCAGATGAGTTTCATTGTGTTTGTACAATACATACTAAACCAGAGCTGTCAGCCTCTTGGCGCTGCCAGCATTACCAGTTCTTGGGGATTTACTGCACGTCTGCACGTTCGGTGGCTCTCATGAAGTCTCCTTTCCTGGTATGATGCACTGAATTAATTTTTCATTTAAAAGGAAAGTACATTTTTAGGCAAGCTTAAAAAGGCAAGCACTAGAAGCTCATACTTGAGAATGGAAATAACACGGAGGTGAGGTGGTGGTATTTTGGCTGTACTAATCATTATTTTTAACTTGCTGTTAGCAGCACGGCAGTAACACAGAAAGAGCACAAATGACATACCCACAATAGTAAAATTAGTAGAGTCAAAGTGCTCCTGTTGCAAAGGCACTAGACAAGCAAACAGCTAATTACCATGTTTTAACAGTATGGAAGCCCAGTTAATTTACCAGGGGTTGCATAATGTGTCTGCATATTCTGTTTACAAAGGAAGATGCAGCCATTCAAAGGCTGTGGGGTTGTCGGTGGGGGCTTTTTACCCTGTTTACCAGGCCAGCCCCACGCCCCTCTGCACTCTGCCGCACATGAAGCCGGCGGCCCGGCACTCCTCCCCTCCTCCAAACAGCGCTGTTGAGCCAAAATCTGCCTGCTCCCTATGCGCCGCGCAGGGCAGCCCTCCAGGGAGTAAGAAAAGGGGCTGGCAAGGAGGAAACCTGGACTTTCTATTTTTTTATTGTTGATTCCATGGCTGGCTTGTTATGCTGTGTGATGGCCTGCTAGACCGTCTCTAAAACAGGGATAATGA
This sequence comes from Balaeniceps rex, assembly GCA_013401315.1. Taxonomy (NCBI): domain Eukaryota; kingdom Metazoa; phylum Chordata; class Aves; order Pelecaniformes; family Balaenicipitidae; genus Balaeniceps; species Balaeniceps rex. The sequence continues at coordinate 253,673 of VYZW01027487.1, read as the reverse complement.
GTCATTATCCTGCCAATAACAACGCATATCTTTATTTAATTCTCCTCCTAGTGCACGGGGTGCCAGCAGGTGATGCAGATGGCCAGGTCGGGTGACTGGGAGCGATTGCCAAGCAGCTGGGGTGAGCGCTGGGTGCCCGGGGAGGGCGTCCGTACACCACACCAGCTACATGACAGCACCCAAAAGCCACCTCACCCATGGGCCTTTTGGGGAGGTGCTGGGGAGGGGATCACCACCCCAGGGAGCTGGGCACAGTGCAGTGCACTGGGGAGAGGTGGAAAGCCCAGGAGCAGGGCTCCAGTCGGCAGCCAGACGTCTCCCATTGTATTCACTTGCATGAATAAAATACAAAAGGGGGTTTATCGCATCGCCCCTCCCAGGGTGGGAGGCAAAATGACTTGCCCCAAGGTCACTCCGGGAGCCTGGAGGGAAGTCCAGCCTGCAGCCAGACTTGTGAAGGGAGAGAGAGGAGATAAGACCCTCCTCCGATCCCACCCATCTGCATAGGATGCCCTGAGACTGCACAGCAGGGAAAACCTTATTGTTACCTTACAAATAACATGTTAAATTCAGCCTTGAGGTAAGCAAGTCAAATCGCTCACTTCGGTAGCTTTACGCTCAGATCCATCCCACCTTGGCAGTTTATGAGTTTCCCAGTTTATCTGATGCTAGGGGGTTGCACAGTGCAGCTCCCCCGTGCCTGCCGCCGCTGTGCTGAGCCGAGCTCCGCCAAGGGTACCTGCACGGTCCCGGAGCTGCCTGTATCTTGGCATCAGATCTCGCTGTGCTGGTGTGCCGCGTACAAATCACTACATGCAATAACAAGTAAAGCGCTGCTTGAACCTTAGCACAAAGAAGCAAAAAACCAAAACAATAAATGCATTTTTCACAAGGGCAGAGACAGCAGCCTTTGAATAGGAATTGCTGGATCGGCTTATGACTCAGCTGGCTGCCCGCAGAGCACTTCAGCACATGCTCAACTTGGGACGGCAGCTGAGGCTCTGGTGGCTTTGTTGAATTCAAAGCAAAATGCATGCAGAGATGCATGGTAAAGGGTGTGAGACATGGTCGAGGTCTGTAGCACTGGTCGAGCGGGGAGGATGCCCACATACCCTCCCTCCGAGTGATGGGGTCACCTTCTTGCAGGCAGCCCCTCAGGAGCAGCCCAGCTGTGAAATGGTGGGCGAAGGGCAGTCCATGCTGTGCACGGGGCTCGGCATGGCGTGGGGTGCAACGTGCAGGGCTTGCAAGATGCGTTTCACCAGCCAGGTCAAGCCCTGCTTGTTGGAGTGGGAGGAGGGAACCAGCTCAGGCGCCAAAGTGTCTGACTCTGCTTAGATCATACTTATAATGTTTTTCTGCATACGCATCTACGTAAATAAAAAGAAACCATTCATCTCAGCTGGGAGGACTGGCAGCCTTTGGAGTCACCCTGTCCACTGATATCCAGCCACCTTATTTTTTGCCCGCTCTTTGATTGCTGCCCTCCTACCCCCACCAGCACTGTTCCCAGGGCATCGTCTTCATGAAATGGCCTTTTGTTCATAGGTGCCCGAAGCCGACATGCCCTCTTTGACTGGCTGCTTCGTTTCACGCTGACACCCTTAACTGCTGGTTTCATCTTCCTGGTAGCGATTGTCTCAGATGAAGTTTCAGTATCGCTGTTTCTCATCTGCGGCTTGAGAGTCCCATTTTCACCAGCCAGAAGCCAAAACCCATGCACTTTCCTGACCTCTGCCATTACCGGCGGCACTTTTGCTCCACAGCGCTGCAGCCTCTGGCCATGGGGAAACTGTGGAGCAGGGGCTACACGGATAAGGCACGGGAGACCTAGAAACGGCACAGAGTTTGTTTAAAATGTCCAGCTCTTGCTGCAGTTTCATTCAAATTCACTGCTGTGACCTCACTTGCTGTGAAGCACGGTTTTGATGGCAGTGTCATTTGTATATTGCCTGTGATGGCAGAGAGCCTGTCCTCACCCCTGGAGGGTCTCCCTGTTTTCTACTTTTTGGCTTCTTAATCTAAAAGTCGCTAGCCACTCTAGACTGCAAGTTTCCTGTGGATCTTCATGGGGAAGAGGCATAACAGAAATGCAAAGGAAAGCGTTAAACAACTATTTGGGGATTTCTCACCTCCAATGCATATTTATGCAAGAGCTTATGCAAGTCTCTTGGTGCTGCTCAGGATATTCTGCTAGACGCACGTCACCTTTGGCTTTCATTATGCTGTGAACATCCGTCTAACTTCAGCCGGCAGGTTTTAATAGCTCTTCAGCAAACTCCACACATTTGCCAATGCCTTCAGTGGTGTAAGGAGCCTCCAGCATGCATTTCTACCATCCTCTTAAAACATGAAGAGCAAAGCGTGTTAATACTTCCGCAACAGATTGAGTGGAAAAAAGGCAAGCCCGCCACATGCCCGTAATGCTGTTGCACCGACTGAGTCCGTTTTTATTTCAGCTATCACACTTCAGCTGCAGCGCATGGGCGTCTGGGCTGGAAACCCCCGCCACACCATTGCCGCACCGTGGGTGTGTTCAGGTCCAAATGTGAACTTTGCAGATCAGTAAAGCACCCAAATGCCAGTATCCCGGCGCAGTGCCCGTGGGAAGCCTGGCATCAGAACAGATCACCTTACCTCCAAGCCCCCTGGAAATTTTGCAGCAAGTAGGCAAGACATTTAAGATAAGTCAGAGGCCCAGGACCTGCCTGCCTTCCTACAAGCTCTTCTCAGGCAGCTCTTTGTCCTCCTGGGCAAGGCTGCCTGATGGCACAGTGGCACCATGCAATAGGCTGGAGGCTCATGCTGCTGCTTACCAGCTCTGCTCGGGGGCTGGAGTGGGACAGCCACCCACCCCGGTGCCGGAGAAGCTAACTGGCTCTGCTCATGGACCAGCTCCAGCACACGACTGTCCTGTGTGTCAGTACAAGCTCTAGGAAACACAAGCTTGGAGGTCTGGGCACCGTGCTCCAGCACAGGCTATGGCCATGCCTTGGTTTATCCAAGGCAAGAAGCATTCTCCTCTTCTGATGACACACCAGCTTTCAGGGATGGATGCAACTACAGTACTGAGGGTGAGGGAAAAATCTGCTACTCAGCTTTTCCCCTGCACTAACCAGTGGCAGCTAATTAGATGGCTAATGTCCCACCAGGCCTTGTAGCTCTCCTAGGAAACCCTGCCTTGGCTAATCACTTTAGCATGAACTGCAGAAAAGTGTTGATAGCAGAAGAAAATGAGATCACACTAAAACTATCGCACTGCCTTTCTTGGTGAGAAGAATAAAACTTATTTCCATCCATCACTCAGATAACTTCAGATACACTGTGCATGCTCTGTTGAGCTCTTCCCATTGATGCTATTATCAAGAGCTCCGCAGCCACATCAGCTTTGTCTTCAGTTTGAGTATTTTCCTGTTTTACTTTCTCTGCAGCTTATCAATGTAGACACTGCTCTTTGATAACTCCACAGATAACTGCTCTTTCTGGACTTCTGTTTTCACCATTCAGCACCTTGCATGAGTGGATCTCCATGTACTTCAGGAAGCCCTGAAAAAGAGTATCAGGAGGCAGATGGGGCCTGATTCTCCAGTGTCTCATGTTGTCCTGAATAACTACATAAAGCTTTAACACCTCCAAAGCAATTCCAGGTGTGAGAAAGAAGAATCCAGTTTGACAGAATTGCAACTTCTGGCTCCTTTTCATGACAAAGCTGGATGCCAGTGAGCATCATGTCTCTAGAGAATAACTCTCGTGTTATAGAAGACACAAGAAGTCCGCGGCAGCCCCAGAAGACAGCAGTCAGCTGTCCCGGCGCCCAGCACCTTGTTTTAAGAGTGAGCGTCAGCTCCACTTCTCAGTGGAGACCAGGGCTTGGGTACCAGGCGGTTTGGGAAGATGACGGTATTTTTGGCACTGAGGAGTTTCATTGCTGCTGAGATGCCCACCCAGGGCAGGTGCCTCCACAGCAACCGGCCTGCACCCCTTCTCATTTCTGAATAATCTCACACATCCATCATCCCAGTGGGCAAAAGGAAAACATGCTGCAGAAAGGACGTGCCTCGATTTTATTTTTTTTTTTTACCAGACACCAACTATTTTGTCCAGTATTTTCCAGACTAAATGTCAGCTTCTCTGCTTTGGGGCAGATAGCTACAGGTCTGCAAACCCGAAGACGTGATTTATTCACTTGTGCCCCTCTCTCCCAGCCATAGCCAAACAAGTTGGCAATGCTTTAACAACAGCTGCACGTGGCAGCTCAGAACACAACCAACGAAATTACCTGGCACGGTCGCAAGTTGTTCACCACACTGACAAACAGTTACCAGTCACTTTCTTCTGCCTCCCCTAGCTTAGTCATATTACAGACAACGCTTATAAACCACATCCTTCTGTTGCAGTATGACTTCTCCCCACCGCTTATGACATGTTTTCTTATTAAATGCATGCATGCCCTCTTTTATCGCAGGGAGAAGTCACTGCGGAGGTTCAGAGGGTCCCCAGTCTGCACGGAGGATGCTTTGCCCACCAGCTGCAGGAGCTTGCTCGAGGCACCAGGACCCCCTTTGCATTTAAAGAACCAGTGCCCTCATCCCATGGTGGGCTTCTTGGCACTCTTTCTCCAGCACTTTCAGCTGACACGGTACTTGCACGGTAGCACATCACTGCTACTTTACTCAAAGGGAATCCAACTATCCTGCCAGGGAAGTAAGGGGAGAAATTCACTTTTCATAAAATGACTAGGAAGAGACAAATTCTCTGCCTACCAACAGGAACGTGCCTATGAACAGCCCCTGTGTAAACACAGATTACATACTGCAGAATGACATCAAGCATGGTTACTGCTAGCCATCTCTTCCTGAAATTCAATAGATATTGATATTTATATCCAGCCTTTGAGGTTTAGCATGCTTCAGCACAAATATACCTTTATTAATACCGCAATATATCGGGTCTTATTGACTCTTATTGAGTCTCATTTCACTCATTTCACAGATACACTTTTTTCCTGGACTGTCATGCCTGAAATAAGTTAAGTCAAGAGTGAATGATCTTTCAACAGAACAAGTAATATGCTTAGGCTATATTCAGCATTATTTTCCTTACTTCACTTCACCAAAGTTATATTTAAAGAGAGGCCTACATTCTGCTCAGCAGTACATTAGTGTTAATGATATGTGACTCCAGTGATTACAGCAGAGTGGCTCTGAACATGCATCAACAAAAGAGGGAGCAGGAATTTGGCCCAGCATGCTCAAAATAAGAGTACTAGGACTGGAGTTATGCCAGGGAAGAATTTGGCCCATACTATTTCTGAAATGAGGGAGCCAAATAATACAACAACGTAAGCTGATCTGCAGCCTGTTTATAAGAAAATCCATGATTTCCAGTGATTTATGGAACCCAGCTAGAGGAAGGTTAAGTTTCAAGAGCAATGCAACATGACTAGAAGAAGTTATTTCTCCCTGTAAAAGGACATTTTAATAGAAATGAGGACATATAAAACTCTTAAGACATAACCTTGCTGTGGAAATACAATCCTTTTATGTTTTCCACCTCACATCATGCTCCTGTGCTGTACAAAGGCATCGCTCTGCCTATAAACCTGTCGTTTCTCTGCTTCTGCTGTCCAGCATTCTGCTGAATCTTCATCAATACAAATGCTTCAGTGGCGAGAGTAAATAGCCAGGTCTGTGTGCCTGAGGTTCAGTTATACCAGGTGGATCTGGCAGTTAGCAGAGCAAGATGCAATGACCTCTGTTATTATTAATTTCTTTGCCCAAACAGGAGTCGGGTTCTGCCATTTGCAGCTCAGGGGCTCCAGCGCTGAAGCTGTGACTGCCAGGGCTCCACCAGTACAGCAAGGTGCATTGCTTACACCCTTTTTTCCCCTTCCAGATTGACCCTCCCGTTCCTCTCTCCTAACATCATAAATAGAGCTCATGCCTACTGCAAAGCTGGGCTGAAATAGGCCAGAGAGTCTTCAAAGGAAAATCTACACGCAGGAGTCGTGCATTTCCATCCGGCGGCAGACAAACAGGCAGGCTGGAGGAGACGGGAGCAGACAGGAGTTGACGGATGTTGGTCCAGGGAAGCTGCTGCTCCTTTTCTGGTGCTCTGCAGCACCAGATGGCTGGGCCCTTCCCGCTTGCCGTATTTTGGTATATCACAGTGGGCATCGCCTGGCCGTGCAGGAGGGAGGGAGACAGAAGTGCCAAGGTTAACAGGTTGCGTGGCTCCGTGTGGGCACGCTGCGCTGCTGGTTCAGTCAGCCAGCTCCCTGCAGGTGTCCTTCTTTAAGGCCGAATCTCAAAATTTGGGAGTTCTGTCCAAGGATGTCCCCCGGCATCCAGATGGCAATCGATGAAAGAAGAAACATGCCATGCAAACAAGCCTTCAGCACTGAGCCTATTTTGCTGGGGAAGTTCCCATGTGCTAACTGCCATCGCTCACACGCCTAATTGCTTCTAAGTGCGGTACCTTCTGAGAAAATCCCGCTTGCACTGACACTCTGTTTTTTCAGGGTGTAACCGTCAGAAAAATAATCAAACAGGCTAAAAACATTTTTAAATCAAAATAAGCCAAGTCCATAACAGATGCAAACCTTTCAGCACTTCAGCTCTTCTCTGTCTACAAAGAAAGAATAAAACTCTGCCATAATTCAGCCTGATCTTCCAACATACTTATGTTCATATCTCAGGGGTTTCAGTGGGAAATGGACTTAAATTATGTGCCATATCCCAAAAGCTGCTGAGTTTTGCATTTGATTTTTGTATTTGTATTTTCTATTTGAAAATAATAAAAGTCATAACATTGCCAGTGAATACAGGAAGCTAATTTCACCGATCAGCTCCATCCCTAATGTGGCATCATGCCGTACCACGTGTTTCGTTTGCAAAATACGAACAGACGAGTTCTGCTGCTTGAGAAATTTTAGTTTTTTTCAGCCAAAGCCATTGACACCTGTGCGCTTCGCGCTGGCCAGGCACTGAACTGAGCCAAAGCAGTGGAAGGAAACGGGCAGCAAAACGCCGGGTTCCAGCTCACTTCCCCAACCAGCAGGTATCTGAGCCAGCTGCCTCCTGCTTGCCTTCTTTTGGCTCCTTGGCTTTTGAACTCTTGGCCTCATGGTGTCCTGGCTGCAAAAGGAGGGCTCGAGGTGCTTTCACCCAGCCTGATCTACAGTATCATGGTTAGGCTGTACTCTCCAGTGATGTGCAATGTAGCTGGGAGCTGACACAGGAGCTCCCACTTCCCAGCTAACGGCCAGCAGCACTTCTCTGTCTTCTTGAGGAAATCTTGCCACCTGGACCTGCCACCAAGGCACTGGTGGGCACCTATATCTCACCAAGATGTCATAACCACAGCTTTGATGCAGGCACCCATGTTTAGGAGACGGAGGAAACTTGAGCACATCCTTCCCAGTTCTGTGGCTGGTGCCTCACATCATGGTTGTGCAGCCCGTGCTCAGACCCAAACTTGTCCCTGCTCCGCGTGTATGACCCCAGGCATCCGTGTCCAGACCGTGAACTCCACCTCCAGCCCTGGAGGGATGAGGCATTTCCATCACCAAAGATAGTCCTGCTGCTGTCATTAAATCTGCTCAGTAGGACTATCTTCGATATTAATATGAATACATTGCAAGGGATTGCTTGTAATTCTCCTTTTGCAGGGAGTAAGACCAGGCTACCTTTGTCCTGCCTTTCAGATTTTTTTTCAATTAATGCATCTCCCTGCTGTATCACTCCCAAAAATTGTACAGGCCAAAATACTTCCAAAGTTAACTCAAAGCATAACCTATTTTTTCCAGATGATCCCTATTTACAGGCTCGCAGCATTGGCCAGTGTGGTCTCAGAAGGCTGAACTGAAGTAAACAACATGTTGAAATATATTTAGCAAATTATCATGCAAACCACAGGAGAACATAAAGAGAGAGAAGAGGAGAAGAGGTTTCTTGGTTGGGCAGTGATTTAATGCTTTTTAGAGTTATTTAACTGTCAAAGAAATTAGATATTAAAAAGGCCTATTAGGTCAGCAAGCTCAGCTCTCCTGGGCCAGGCTGTAATTGTTTCTTACGATAAACATAATTTCAAGTGCTTTATCTAGTCAGGGTTTAAATGCTGCAAATGAAAAGGCATGTACCCCCATCCTCAAGGAAGAATTCCACAAACTATCACATCTTGCTGTCTCATGTAATTATCTGAACACTCAGTTTGCAAATTAGGATGGGAAGTCATTTTGTAGTGTCAAAGTGTGCGTAACATCACTGAGGGCACAAACTTTATCTGCTGCCCTTCCTTCCCCTAACAGCGTAATATAAATCCTGTGCAACTGATATTAAAACAGTGCAACAAAAATTATGATAATGAAGGCAGGACTATCACTCATTTGACGTAATGGCAATGGGCTGGATTTTTGGCCTTGAGAAACCACATCTATTATATCTATATATATATCCATGTTCAGTAAGGCTTTACTGAATGATACATGGACTCATGACATGTAAGGCATGTGACATGTGTCAATCACCTTGCCAAACCATGTGCATAGCACTTCATTGTGGCAGACAGGGAGAGTGGGTAAGGCTCCAGAGCTGGGTGCTCAGGCATGCCCTCTTTTCCTGCTCCTGAGCAAAACTTGAGGATCTTTTAATTTCATGAGGGATTTCTAGTCTTGCAGTAATCCAGTCAGAGCTATTGCGTGGCAGCCGCACCCTCCCTTCCTCTCTCTCCAAGCTGCTGGAGGTCTATGAATCACAAACATATTCACTGCATAACGAGTTCAATTTTACAGCACTGATCTTGTCAATCCAACCTTTCCAGGAAGCATCAAGCTGTTGCATTAATGTATGAACAACAAAAGCACTGCATGCTTGTACAGTAGGTGCACATCTTGGGGAAGCATCATGTGGACTGACTGAGCACTCCCGTGGTACCTGCACAGCACACTGCAGTTAGGCTGACTTTTCCGGAACACACAGCATGGTCAATACTGTACAGTCAATCTACATAGCATCTTCTTTTTGCTCTTGCAATAAGAAGATGCTTATTGCTCTGTGCTCTCTCACAGGTTGATTGTACAGCAGGTGGTTGTTGGGTGTGATGCTTTCTGGAAGGCAGTGGAGATGCACTGTGTCCAGCTCTCAACCTTCTCTTCAGGAAATTCCAGGCAGAAATATCGCAGCCCCAGCAGGAGTTCAAAGCTGGTATCACACTGCTAAACTGTGGTATAAGTGCTCATTCTGCGGGATGGAAGCAGCTTGATGTTTGGATGTGCTACATCTCTTAGCCAATCCATTTGAACCACGTTAGCTTGAAGGCTGCATAAGGCATTAGGAGAACTTTGACCTTCTAGCAAAGGCCGTCACATCTCATCCGATCCTACGGCGAGGGCAGCAGTCCATGCCTGGCTGCAGCATGTCTACTAAAAACGCATCTGATGATTTCAGGAGGCAGAGAAATCCCTACTTCCTTTGGAAGTTTGTTCATGCCTTGTTGTTTCATCATAGTGTTTGTTTTTTAAACTTTGCAAAAGTTACAATCATTGATGATAAAAATCTGTTTAAACCAGTAACCACTTGCACAACTCTATCTCAGCATGTCAGTAATCTCTCTGAAAGGATGTGAGGGTCTCAAGTCAGTATGCTCCGTATGATTAAGAAAAATAAAATCTCCACCTTTCCCATACACGGCAACAACTCGCAACCTCTTTAGGTGACCTCAGCAGAGAGGACTGGTTGTGTTTATAGAATTGACCACCGCCTTAAAATTTCCAGGCAGGTCAAGATGCCAGGATGCTCGTAACTCAACTACCTCCTAATTTCAGGATTCTGCTTTCCTTTACGATTCAGTAACTGGGCAAAAACTGAAGGAAATCCACAGCAGCGGATGGCAGGTAAGGTACAGTTGGATCATAAAAACTGCCAGACAATTGTGAAGGTAGCCCTGAATATTTTTTGCAATACTTGTTTTGAGAAATAAGTTTACAAGGAGAACTTTCAAGAATGTGGATATGTTCACCAAGAAGCCAGCTTGTACAAAGAGAGGCTTTTACTCTGCAGAGTAAAAGTTCCATTTAACTTGAAATGGAACAAGCCAAAAGCTGAAAATCAGGCACACATGCACAAGTCTTTGCAGGCAGCAGGACTCCACAGATGGCGTAAGCTGAGCACATACATGGCGTTTTACAGGATCAGTGCCACAGGGATCCCAACAGTTCACTTCCAAACACTGCATCTAGACAGAGCTCAGGTGCTTTGAAGATCTGATATTGGCTCTAGTCTACACACTAATTATCTAATACTGATGTTGGATAAGCACTGCATCTGGCCCTGTTAGGTACAGTTCTGATCTCCATTTGGCATTAAAACTCTTTATAGAAAGAAAATACAGAGGAAAAAATGAACTTCAGAAAAGATATCCAAGAGAATTTTTGTTGGGTGCAGGAAAGGACTTTAAGGCAACTTCCATTTGCTGTATTGTTTCCAAAACCAATGAAACACTTTCAAAGTTTATGCTTCTCTTGACATTTCTCAGATACTAAAGTACTGCAAGGCAAGACTGGGAACCACAAAGGTACTTAAGTGCTTACAGTTTAAGCGAGGGTTACTCAACCACATACTCCAAGCATCTGGGCATACATGTCCCGCCCCCTTTCACAAAAAGTTTGTGGCAGAACAGAGACTAGATATCAAATTTCTCAAATTTTAAACTGCTGTACAAGTCAGCTTAACTTTCACACTTGGCTAATGGAAAATTTTGCTGGTTTTAATGGGCTTTGCTAAAGGTCTGAAGTTGTCACTCAGGGTGGGAATAATTTCAGTGGAGAGGAATGGGACCCAACCACATTTCTGAGGATGTCCAGTCATGTGTACTTGCCACTGTGGAAATAAAATAAATGAATTGATGCTATTACTGAAATCTGAATACTTGCCAATGTTCCCATGTTAAATATTAACTCAATTGAAATCATTCTCTTACCTGCGTTTCAAACTTGCCTGCTACCATCCTTGCCAATGGGTCTGAGTTTTGAACCAGGCACTTTGACAGCAAATGACTCAAAGTGATCTTACTTGAGCTGAAGAGTCAACTCCCCATTGCTTATGGCTATAACAACTTTGAACCTCTTCTGCTTAAGACTTCTCATTTCAGATAACATTATCATGGAGTTCAGCAATAAATAAAAAGCTATTTACATCATTCATGTTGCTTACTTACATTTTAGCATTACATTCACATTAGATGATGGAACTAAGCTTTCCTTTGTCACTTCAGTTGTAATAGCAGCACGCTGTAGTATGTGGGATGCAGAAATGGCACAGCAAGTACCTGCACTCTAGCAAACTGTTTTCTCACGTTGGGATGTCATTTCTACTATACTGCTTGAGGAAAAAAAACCCCAAACCTCTTCCATTTATTTCTCTCCAAGCATTTTGTATGGCTGCCTGTGACTGTTGGATGCATTCCACATTGACTTGACTGGCAACAGTAGAGTCCACAGCGTGCCCACCTGCTGAAGGCAGCTCTGCCTCAGGAAAAGATCCCTTTGGAAATGGATGGAAGGGGAAGGATGGAGGAGGATGTTGCTGTGGATGCGGTTTTACTTACAGTGGTAAAGTCTGATCTGAGAAACTTTTCAGTAGTTCTCAAAGACAGTCAGATCTAGGTTCAAATAGTCTCCTTTAAGAGATGTAAATTACTAATGGCATCGTGCCCTTTTTAGCCAGCCAGTTGACTAAATTACACAGCGCTTCATTTTGCAAAAAAAGAGAAAGTATTCCTAGGCAAAGCAGATCACAGTTCTCAAGCAGCTGATTTACAATTGTTTTGCCAAGAGAAACCTTGAAAACAATGTATGTAACACCCCAAATCTTCTTAGAAATTTCGTAGGGTTACAGCATTCTGTTTCCATAACAAAATCAAATCCTTCTATACCATCACCTTTCAAGATAGGAATAATATTAGGCTCGACATTTAATAAAAAAACTTTTATTGATGGCGGTGGCACTACTCACTTTAAAGCCCATATATGCATATTCAAAATCTAAAGCTGAAGAGCACACCAACAAGGAAAACTGCAGTGATGCTATGATGTAAAAAGGAGGTTCATACCCCAGCTATCCTGGGCTGCAGATTATAGATTTGTTGCTGTCCTAATTACACACTCCATCTCTGTGCATCAGCATGGAGCCTAGAAAACCTGACTCATCATTTCTAACAATCCCGACGACCCGAGGCAAACACACACACGCTCGCATGCGCGCTCCAAACGTTCCCAACTTCCCCTAAAGCAAATACCTAATCCTATTCTGCCTGGCAGCAGAGCAGTCTTGTCCCTACACGCGCAAGCTGCCGCCGCTGAGCGGGCGCTTCTGCAGAAAGCAGTTCGCCCTCCACACAGGCACCCCCCGCCCTAGGCGCCTCCGGCCGGCAGCAGCGAGCAGCCTCACCACGATTAGCGGATCCGCGGCTTTGGGGAGGGGGTACCCCGGGAGGAGGGCCTGCGCCTGGGCCCGGGCCGAGGCCTGGCCCTGGGGACGGCAGCCAGGCGGGGTGGGAGGCTGAGGCCCGCACCTCGTCACACCGGTGACCCCTCGCCCTGTCCTGCTCCGCGACCCCAAGCTTGGGCCCCGCGGGGACCATCCGGGAGGGGCGCGGCCCCGAGCAGAGCCGGGGGGACCGGCCGGGGCGGCTGAGGGGAGCCCAGGCCCCCGCGACCCGGCCGCCGCCGCCCCCGCCGCCGCTCCC
>VYZW01027487.1:205954-228378 GCA_013401315.1 Balaeniceps rex | reverse complement strand
CATACGTTCTATGTAGGATGATGTGTATGTGAGGTAGAAGTATGCAGTTAAAGCTCACAAGTTGTCACTGTTCTTGTGTAGTAATAAGTTGATAACAACACACTATAAATTAAAGTTAAAGCATCGCACTTCTCTCCCCGTTATGAGCTGGCTTGTTCTGTTTCCTCCAAAGGCTGTTTGAAACACCCATTGGGTGCCGTGGCAGCTGTTCTGGCACCGAATTTTAATTCCTCTAACTCAGTTGCAGCAGTTTTCGCTCGAGCACTGCTGCCGGAAAACTCTAAATCAGGACTTTTCATTAGAATCCTGCGGTGGAAGTCCCTAGTGGGAGGAAACACGTTAAAACAACGCTTCAGGGGCATGATGTCCACTGGTCAACAGTTCATTTTGACTGGTTAGCTTCTTCCTCTGAAATACAGAAGATAAGCTCTAATGCATCTGAACTAGAATCAGATATAGCCTTTTGTCTTCTTCCTTGTACGTTTTTTTAGTTGTTTTTCCACCATATTTAATATTTTTATGTTTTGCAGATTCCACATTTCAAAAAATACAGTGAAAGTGTTGAACTAGAAGAACTCCAACTAGTTTATGCTGTACTAATGCTTCAGGAGACTGAAGCACAGAGAATTGTTTTCATCTTCTGTTTCTTCCAGAAAACCCAAACAAACTGTTCAATTACATTAACAGTTTAAGTTTTGCATTACTGGGGAGAGATTGGACAGGGCAGTAACATCAGGAATCATGCAGGTAGAACCTGCTTTGAGATAAGTGACTTTTATTCCAGCGATTTAAAACTTGTTGTCTTGCTTCAACACTGGTGCTTCACAAGTAGTTAGAAGAAAAGGTGTGTTGGTTGAAAAGGTCAACTGTAGCGTAATTAAAGGCTGAAGGAGCCTGCAGCTGGTGTTGGTAGTTCTTCAGGGTAGACAGAGCTTGGTGCTTGTTACACCTGAGCAGAGGACGAGTAGAAAGAGAGCAGTCTGCAGCGAGGGAGGGTATGCTGGAGCTGTCTTTCACACACAGCTTAGAAAAGCAAAATGGGAGTGGAGGTGGAAGGAAGGTCTCCCTCCATGCCCTTGCTCTTTAGGTCACTTGTGCAAAAGGTATTAGATAAAGCTGTAGTTACTTGACCTATTTATCCAACAGAAACCTGCAGTACAAGCAAAAGCAGTTTGACTATCCAGCGCTGTTGCTGTTTTGTATGGGACACTCCTTTGGGTTAAGCTGTGCCTCATGAATACTTAGAGGCAGCATCCAGCCATCCAGCATGAGTAATTTGTCTCGTTTGAGAAGCTAGGTCTATGGCGTCGGTTCTTGTTTCCCAGAAAAGCTGGAATACCCATTGCATGGTCTAACTTCTGTCCATACAGAGCTAAGCTGGGTGCAAATAAAGGAAGTGAATGTGTCTCTAAGGAGCTGGGCTTACTCTGATGCAAAGGTCTTAGTCTGGGTTTGGTGACTTCATTCAGAAAAAGGGCAAGTAGACTGGAACGCAGTGGAGAGTCTCATTAGGCAATGCATGTTAATCAGCACTACAGAAGACGTTATTCAGGCAGGGTATAAAATAAGTAGTTTTATTATTTCTGTAGTACTTGCTGGTGATTTTTTGTACAGTCATTAAGTCACTAAAATGTAACCAAAAGTCCTCTTAGTAAAAGCATAGCAGTAATCTGAGGAGACAGTAGCACTCCGAGTTTGGAGGTAAATCTGAAGTTCTGCCAATCTGCTGGCCTGGATGGCTGAAGAGAGCAGGAATAGCTGATCTGTGTCTGGATGTGTCTCTGTATTTACATGCAATAAATCTTGTGTAACAGTTAGGAGTCTTTAATTTTTGAAAATCAGCATCTCTTGTAAGCTTTGTCAGGAAAATACATTTGTACCTTAGGTCTTTGCTGCCACCAGCTCAGCCAACTTAGTGTGTTTTGGAGATTGTATCTCAGTAATGACTCACTTTGGTAAGATGTAGCTTAAGATGCAAAATGTCCTTTTAAAAAAAAAAGAAGAAAGGGGAAGAAACTGCCTGACTGCAAGTATTGTTATGGTCGTTCCAGCAAGTTGGTGGCTTTTGGATGTGCTACTGAGATGAAGCCTTTCTTCTGTTGGTCTCTTGCCCAAACCTCTCCCAGACTAATCAAACATAAAACAGTTAGCGTTGTCAACTCCTTGCTCATTGTAAAACAGTCTCCAGCCTTTGCAAACGAGACTCCTTGGAGAAATAATTTGCCCTAATGGGAGACTATTTTAGTATTTCCTATCAGGTGAAGAATCAAAAGGGCTCACCTGTGGTTTTCCATCTGTGGCCCTAGCACCCATAAGATTTCTCTGGACTTCTTTCAAGGAGACTGTGTAAGAAAACTTATTTCAGTAAACTCATACGTGTGGTGTAGATACCACCTCCTTCTGAAAAATGCTTGTGAGTCAACTAACAAAAAAAGGCTTAAACTGCTGGCTTAGGCAGCAAGGTGCTTGCTCTTGGAAATTGTACCTTTAGGCTAGAGGTAAAGCATGTTAGTCAGGGAGATTTTATTTTTTGTCTGGCACGTTCTTTCTGTTTGAGTCATCGACCAAAGAATGATGGCAAAAAAAGGTGCTTCTCTTAAAGCAGGACATTGCTCCTCTTGGATGTCCAGAGGGACTATCCCTTTCCAGGCAGAGCTGTGAGAACAGCATCAGCATTCCTTACGTTATCTGAACTGTAACAAAGATGCTCATGAATTGTACATGAGCATTTGCCTGAGAAACTTGCGCCAAGGGGGCTTCTCCTTTTTTTAAAAGCTTTTCAATGCATTAACTTTTGAAATTTTAAGGAACATTTGCCATAAGTTCTGTTTGCTGTAAACTAGAAACCTTACATCAGCCTCATATTTTAATATTTTTATATCAGCTTCATATTTTAATGTGAACAGCTTAGCTAAAGTTCTTCATGGTGAGGTAGCATAGCCAATGTCTGCTTATATTCTTCCAGGTAGATACCATCGATCTAAACAAACATCATCTGCCCATCAAGTGGGTAGGGAGGTTACATATTTATATTGTCTTCATATTTTAACTCTTCAGGGTTTTTTTTCTTAAACTTTTTCAGATCTAAATTGATGTAACTTCTGATGAGGCACATTCAGAAAAGGGGAAAAAATAACATTTGCTTCCTAAAAACAGTGTTAGTAAATAATTGAAGTGTAACATACTCGAGATGATGAAGTAAATGATGTGATACCACCTGTGTTGAACAGACAGTGTAGGAGTGTGCTCACCCAGGCGCTAAGGAGCTCCATAATGTGGGCTGCATCTTTTAGACTGGGTTAGCACAATGCTTGTTTCTACAATGGTCCAGTTTAGTTGAAATGTCTCTTTCTTTGGGTGATGCCAATTCCTATCTATATTAGAAAATATATTTCATTTTTTTAATAACATTTGTAGAATAAATAGTATTCTTGAACAAATCTGGTGTGGATATATAATATAACAGCATTAGAGCAGGTATAGTGGGTCAGATCGAAACTCAATGTCTTGTCTCTGACAGTGGCCAAGTGAAGGTAGCTAAGGAAGAGGACACAAAATCGAGCAAGTTCATTGTGACACTCCCTCAGCACTGTCTCCCAGTCTCCAAGTATTTGCAACTCGAAAACTTCCTGAACTGGAGGTGGTTTCTCCGTATTTAATAACCATTCTTGCATTTCTCTTCCATGAGCTCAAATCATTCACTTTTAAACACATGCTGACTTCAGGTGTCCGCAGCATCTTATGGCAAGGATTTCCACGGCTTAGTTACACATTGTGGAAAAGGTTAAGAACCTCTGCTTGAGCTTGTCACCTGCTGGTTGGTTCATAATCCTTTATTTGAGGTGGTAAAAGCACACTATGCATAGACTGTGACAGCCAGGAGGCAATCAATTAAAATATCTTGACATGCTTGTGACAGCAAGCTCAGCAGTTCAGAGTAGCTTTCCAGCACTCAAGCTACTGTGTTTCACAATCCTATGTGAAAAAGATGGCAGAAAGCTGGCTGGGGGGGGCTGCAGTACTGAGCTGAGCACATTTCCCTCTTTTATCTGGGTGAGAGGATTTGTTTTGCTGAATTTTGGCAAGTTACTTCCATGACTTTTAAGGTTGTTCCTGCACACAGATTTAAAATAACTGCTGCCATCACTTTGTATATAAAACGTGTGGGAAAAGCAGTTTGAAAACCCATGCTTCTGCCATCTGCTTGACTTTCCTATGCCTCAGAATAGAATTTGGTTTTATATAGTACCTGGTAAGTGAAAGGTGCTTGGGGGCATGTTTCTTTAGCAGCGTATTCTGGGACACTATTTGCTTGCTCAGTAGTAGTTTTTATCGAGCTGAAAACACTACAAGGACACAGACTTATCAAGAGGGATTGTCGGCAGGGACACGTGGTGAGTTTATTTCTGGAGTGTGGGGCTTCTGCGATTTTAGCTTTTCCTTGAGATGGAGCGAAGAAGCTCCCATGATACGCTCCAGGTAACGAAACGCTCCTGTGCAGCAGGCGCACTGCCCTCCTGCTAAAATTCAAACTTTCCCCTTAAACGTCCTGGTTCGGTGGTTCTCACCAGTTGGCTGAACAGGGGAGGAGGCAGAGCACATCGCCTCCTGCATTGTAAGAGAACAGCTTCAAGAAGCGAGAGCTGTAACCAAGCAGTGACGTTGCGTGGTGAAATATTTGGTGAAAAGTAGTGGAAGTGCCTGGGAGGCAGGACTGTATGGTCTGAGATCTCATAGCTACAGGTCAAACAGCTTTTCACATTGGAAAGATCCTCAACCTTTGCCTTGAGTTAAACTCTCTGGTGGATTTCTACACTTTGCTAGCAAAGATTTTTCAGTGTTTGGTAGTTAGTAAACATGTAGTGTTTGACAATGCTCACGAACATTGCTTGACTAACACCTCAGCCAGCAAAATACCTTCTGTGGCCAGGACACCAGTGCAGCCTTGCTGCTTCTGATAGCCTATCATGCAAGTAGTGAAGGAAGCAATTTTAGTGAGCTGGTGCAGAGGTCAGAGCTCAGCTTCCTCCCCTGCAACTGCAGGGGGATTGAAATGCTAATCACAGGAGGATATTGTTGTTATTTTTTCCATTAAAGTGCAAAGGTAGGACTCTATACTTGCTGTGAGCAGATCTCTTCATGATACTAGTCAGTCTGAACTGTCTAGCTTCATCATTTCAGCTGAAAACTCGGCAGTGGCTGAATTAACATTTGTCTGGTTTTTCAAGCAGGTTGTGCAGCTGAGCTCCACATGTCCACCTGACTTAGGAACTGTTAACCAAGGACTTTTTTAAAGCTACTCTTCGCCAAGGACTTCTTTAAAGCTAACTTTAGATATTCTAGAACAGCTGCAGCTGCGCTAGTGACTGTAGTGCAGACATAACCTTAAGAGTCTCGCCCTTGGTAAAAATCTAAATCATAATGTTTTAAGGCACGCTGCGCCTGAATTGTGTCTCTCTGTGCTGGTTGTCATAATGAATGTGATGGCAGTGCCAAAGAGGAGAGGTGAGAGAATGCGGCCTCGATGCCAGTCCCTGGTTAAACAAGTCTCCCAGTCTGCCTTTATAGTAACCTGCAGTTAAGTGCATCTTCCTTCCTCTAAACCCTTGGTGAGCATGATCTCTGCTTGAATAGCACTTGAGGATGTTCCAGCATGAATTGCAATGGAGTCCGCTAAAGGTTTTCTTTAAAATATATTGTTGGAGTATTTTACTGTGTACTGCTCTTATATTAATCTAATATTTCGAACATTTAGCATCTTTGAAATACTTTTTTAAAAAAAAAAACTAAGCCACTTTCTTCACAGTAGAAGGATGCCATTAGGCATTTACAGTATGGATGAATACCATTCGATTTGGCTTGCTTACAAGGCATGTATTTTCAGACAATACTTCTATTAAAAATTCGGTAGAGCATTCTTGGGAGGCAGTTCTGCCAGAGATACATGACAGATTTACATAGCCCTAGGGGTCTTTCTCTCTTTTTTTTTTTTTTTTAATATCCACCAGTTATGCTCTCCAATTGGCAGTATGCCCAATAAATCAAATGTGTGTGCGTTTATGAATTGAAGCATTTAACCATTCAATTACTGTATTGTAAAGAGGCTGTGCTATCGGTAGTCAATTTAGGTATTAATTCAAGCCTCTCAAAGCAGCTGCTGTTTTATCTGTACTTTCTATCAAACGTTTGGTCTACCTGTTGGCAGTGGTTTGCTGCGTGGATCAAATGGGGAAGTCGATACGGTCTCTCCGTAGGAGGACAGAGACCGCATGCGTGACCACGGCTGCTGCCCTTACCCACTCTAAGCATGCAGCCGCCCAAGCATGTGGGACCCCGCTGGCAGAGCAAAACCAGGCTTGGTTAGATGGGCTGTGCTCGGGCAGGACGGGGCAGCGCTCTGCATGGGAGGCAGCGGATTAAAGGATATGCCGTGCTGCTTCAGAGACTCTTCGTTAGCAAGCAGCATTGCTGTCCTGGCTGATGATGAGGCAGATTAACTTGATGCAGTTCTGCCAATTTAGTGGCTGAAGGCTGTGTTTCCCAAACTAGATAATATTGGTCTGTCTCAGTATGTCAGACTTGGACTAAATCCGAAGGTGGAAGTGGGCCAAGGTACAGATAAAACAAGTCCCAGCTTAAACCACTGAAGTTTTCCACTGTAACTTTTGCCCTTGATATCTGATGCTGTTGAAACATAGAAAATGCTCTTCTGCTGTGCTCGCAGGATTTTGAGTCATCTTGACGATCACAAGATCTTCTGTCCTGAGGGCATTTCTTGGGAAGCATGCAAACTCCAGTGTTACCGTTGGGTGCACAGAGAGGGAAGGAGGTGAGGTTCTCCATGGACTGATAAGAGGGAAGCTTAGTTTCTCTCTTTTTTTTTTTTTTTTTTTTTCCTTCTTTTTTTTTTGAAGGCTGAAGTAGACCAGAAGACCATTTGTTGTCTGCTGGTAGTATGTGTCTTGCCTAGCCTCAGACCATATGTTTGACCTAGTTTACCATGCATTCCTGTTAGTCTATGAAGGAAAACCAAGCCTTTCCATGGCACAATTGATCTCATCCTGAATTAGACATCACCTTTCTTCTTCGGTTGTAACCAAGGTCCAGCTGGCTAGCTCTGGTTCGGGTGTTTTGTGTTTGGTCAGTTGAGTTTCAGCCTTGGTATCTGGTAAGGATTGGGGCATGGATAAGAACTCTGATTTTGAGTTTAATTTGAGTCTAATTTAAGCCAAACAGCTTAAATTAGATGGAAGTAAATCTCTAGCAACAAGGAAGTAGAACAAGTGGCTGTTAGTCCCTCATCCTTTTCATGTGTTAATAATCAATGTTTAGGTTTGACTGCTGGCATCTTTAGTTGAGCAAATCTTCTCATGACGATCTTTTCCATTTTACCAGTCACAACCCTCAGCCTTGCTTTCTCCGTTAGACGTACTCTGTACTTCAGTTACATCAAGATTAAGTTACAGGTGTGTCTTTTACTTGAAATATTCAGGTCTGTTCTGATAAAAATGCAAAACAGTTTGACTCCTTAAATAAAGAAGTGTTTTGCAGCATACCCGTTACTCTGACATTTGATTTGCAGTCCTTGCCTGTCTGCTCCCAGTTGCATTTGAAGGTTGGTTTTGGTTAATAACTTTGTAATTATCTCCAGGATAGGGAGAGTGATGCAACGCAAGTAGGACTAAAAGAGGATGTAGACGTAGGCTTTCTATATGAAAAAAATGAGATAGGCTTTTCTGTCAGTAACTGCATGTTCACTTCTGAGTTTTTCTGCCTTGGGTTCAGTGTACCAGATATCTTTCAAAGATCGAGGAACCGCTGTTGGACTTCTGCTGCCTGGCCATCCATCTTGGGTTGGGTAGAAATTGCTGCCCTTTGGTTTCTAATTAGTGTGGATTGTGTTCTTAATAGCTGGTGGAGGGATGGGAACTTGGGATAGGCTTCCTTTTATTGTGTGAAGTCCAAAAGGGCTGTAACCTGTTACCAAAGCAAAAGCTCCCCATCAATTGTACTGCACTGGCTCTCTTCCCAGCTCCTTGCACCACTTCATCAGCTCTTAGGCACAAAGACGCCAAATTCTTAATGTCAAAAGTGACTGTTTAAGTATTTTGAAATGCTGCTCCATAAAAAAGATTTCCTACTGTTTGACTTCCTGTGCTAATTTTCATCTTTATTGCTTAGTTTGCATTTTTTGGGTTGTACAGTCTGTTAAGAGGAAGAAACCGTTGCAAAATCGCTTGAAATACCCTTAACAAATGACTGTAGGCTAGGACTTTTACTTTGTGAACTCTTAATATTTTGACATTGTTTGTTCTAAACATCTTTTATTGCTTCTGGAGATATGTCCTGGGCTTCATTATAGGAATGGGTCAGCTGTAAAGAGGAATTCTGCAGTGTCAGCAAATAAAGTGTTGTGCATCATTCAAATTATTCCTCTTCACGTTTTCTCTTTCAGCTTTTCTTTCTCTATGGAAATTGTTTTGAAAAACAGGACACCAAAGTTTACCCTTCGAATGTGTATCCAAATTTTTGAAGTTGCAACATAAACGTAATTTGAGATGAATTGCGGATATATTCTGAAGCTATAAAGCTCCCTATTTTATTACATTAGATGCCATAAACAGTTTTTTTCTTTAAAAATGATATATCAATAAATGTTTGTCAATGAATTTCAAAATTTCACAGCTCTGATGAATATACTTTTTTGTTCCACTCGCACCCTCAGTGTCCAAACACCCAGTGCAGCCAGCAAAGCCCAGCAGGTAACCTGGCTCACCGGTCACTAGGTTTGAGGGTAACCCAAACCACACTCCAGGTGCTGTGACCAGTGCCACGGTGCCCAACACCTGCATTAAGTACAATTTGGGATGCTTAAGGGCATCCATAGGGACCGGTGGACACTATACGTACCTATGGAAAGCCCATTCCCTTCTGGGGCGGTGGTTGGATGCCAAGCAGGAGAGTCCAGGGAGTCTTAAATGGCACTCAACTCCTGGTTTTAATGACAGTGCACCTTGCTCTCGCTTTCTGCTGGAGAAGGAGTTTAGGCACCTTGTAGAAATGAAGATGTCTCCATGTAGGTGTCCCAGTGATGGACTTGACGCCAGATTATTACCGCAGATGATAATGTGTGTTACAAAGAGACAGACCACTGAATTTAATAACAAAGATCCTTAGAAATGCTAGATGGTAGCAAAATCACTTGTAGATTATAATGTAAAAAAAAGGTGTAATAAGTAAGAACTACATACGCATCACCTTCCCCCCGCAAAAAAATTCCTGCTTGTTGAGGAAAAAGAGTTTGTTCCTCAGGAGAAGCTACTTTGGGCTGCCCTTAGGATTTATATTTGATCTAGTGCTGTTTATTATCCTGATGTCTTTACAGCAGTGGCAGTTTTTGTCAGAGTGGAGGCTCTGAGTGCCTTTGTGGGTGTTTCCCAGCCGCTTGCACAGCTCTAGGAGTTCACAGGTACATGAGGGGCAGCGTTGCCATGGCTCGCAAAATTCCCTCTTGAGGTGCAAAACGTTTCTTCCCGGTGATTTTCTTTTTCCCCAGGTCGCAGCATAACCACCTTGATGTCAAGTTCAGGGTGAATTAGCTTTTGTGCGCCACGTGCGTGAGAAGCCCCCATACACCCGCACCAGTGCAACCACTGGCTTCTCGCCTGTACTTCCTGCGTTCATGGGTATTTAGAAGTGCTTCCCAAACCAGCTGTTTGATCAGCCCCGCCAGCTAGCGGCTCTGTTCTCAAATAAAACAGCCTCCTCTTACAGCTTGCTAAAAATAGTCATTTCTTTAAAGCCTGAGGACACGGTGACTCATGTGATAGCAAAGAGGAAGAAGGGTTATTTCTTTTGCTGTAGGCTTTGGGAGGAAAGCTGCCATGCTGCCTCAGCACCAGCCAGGCTCGTGCTTGCTCCCACTTGGGCTTCATGGCCACGTTGCCAGCTGGGTGGCTCTGGCATCCCTTCCTTTGCCGCGGCAGCCCGGCAGCTGTTGGAGATGCAGGTGCCACATACCAGTGCCCACGCCTCTTGGCTCTGGAGGGAAGGTGTGCGGTCACTGCCACAGCTAAAAAACCCGTGAGACGGCAAGTCACAGCTTTTGGCTCTGAGGGGTTTGGGCAGAGCTTGCCCAAGGATGAAGGTGTTTCTTGCAAATTACAGACGCGCAAATGGGAAATGGTTCCACTCCATCACTGTTAAAATTCCTGGTATTTAGCTCCCAACACCGTTCCAAGCGCAGCTTAAGGAGAGAAAGCAAGTCACTGATAAAGCCTGCTCAGGCCTGTTCTTTCATGAATTCCTGCAGCAGTTCTCCCGTGGTCTGCAGAGGTCTCGTTCTGCTGTCTGACGCTGCAGCGTGCTACTGCAAAACTTGCTTCTGGGCTCTGGCTTGCAGTGGCCCCTCTCCCAGTGACCTGCTTGGGCCCAGTTTTCTCTGCTTATCTTTGAAGCTCTTCATCATCTTTCTCCTTCTGAAGGAGCACCCCCAAAAAAGGCTCTAGTTTTCATGAAAGTGGAATTGGTTGCAAACCTTTTAAGGTAACTTATTCATACTCTGGCAATGCATTTCTGGAGGAACGTGACACAGAAGATGGCTGGTATATGTGCATACGGCATTTTGGTTGCTGAGCAACCTGTTTCTTGCTTCAGCCACTTAGCATAAGAATCCAATTTCAAACAAGATATTAGGGACGCCGGCTGAGTTACCAATAGCTAGCGTAATCTGCAAGGACTAGTTGGGCAGGAAAATGAACCCGCTTTCTTGGAAATGTGAAACTTTGCAAGAACTTTCACCATAAAGGACCATATATTTGCAGTGTTGCTTTGTAATTCCCATACATGGGTTTTCATATTTGGGTTCTTGGGTAGACCTTAAATCACTGCTCTAGATAAAGCGCACCCAGAAGCCGGGGTTCTTATCTACAGTTCGACAAAGCCAATGTTATCTTTCTTAATGCTTGTAAACTTCCCATGTTTTTATTAATAGCATCCTGAGAACTTGTGCGACCAGATGATGTTTGCTCTTTTTCTTCTGACAAGCTTGTTTTAACCAGTTTTAATAAAATAAAAGCTTTGGCATGAAGGCAAAGTAATCTTCTGTGTCGATGGACAGGAGGAGTATACACTTCTAATATAGAAAAAGCTCAGCTCCCTTAAAGTGTACTGTGATTAGACTCACCAGCTTGAGTTATTACGTTTTGGATTTTGTTTTTTTTGTTCTTGCTTTGGTTGTTTATCTGTTTTTTTCAAGCTTATGTTTTTTGGAACTACCACCACCCAAAAGGAGCTGGGTTTTGTCCTTTTTGTAGTATATTTAACACAGCTTGTTTTTTATGTCTGACTATCTCCTTGGCTTTCTGTCATCATTTACAGGAATTAATCAGAGATAGTTGCCTACGTTCATCCACCCAAGTACCATTTCCTCCTCTCCTTCTCAGCAGTAGCTTATCTGCAGGGTCAAAGGAGCAATAGCAGTCACACTGAATGGGGAAACATGGGAACGGAGCCCAGATCCCGCTAGAAGAAGCATATGCATTTTTTTTGCCCTGGTCTGGCCTTGAGGACCAGCTTTGCAGAGCCTGAAGAAACAGGGTGTGGGTCAGAGAGCAAGACGGTGAAGGCATCAGGTTCAGCTCTGGTTTAGACCTGTGTTCCAGCGAGAGCTGACAGTTCGCAGCTATCCAAGTTGTCTCGCTTGCACAAGCTGCTTCCTCCAGATTATTCAGTATGAAATGAAGGTTTTAAACTCTAATATCCAGATAACCTTCATAAAACAAGTAAAATGCAACCTTAATAGTAATCTTGGAAAGCATTTCTTTTCTTAATGTTGGCAGAAATGACTGGCTGCTGGCAAGATTGTGTATTTAAAGCTAGAAGATCTCTTCTTGTGCCTTGTGTAGCTGTGCAAGGAAGGGGTTGCATGTGCAGATACCCGGTCTCTCTACACCCTTTCTTCTTACTTTAGACTGAGTACATTTGATTCATAAGAAGTATTCTGTGGGATTTTGGGGCTGTGACAGCAGGCAGCGGTTGCAGTAAGTTGTCTCCTGGCTGCTGGGCTTCACACAGTAGATCCAGCTTATTTCTGCATCTTTTAGCAGCTAATTATTCCAAAGTCACAAATCTAATTGTACTGCAAGAGTTCGCTTTTGCACATCTTTCCTGAATAATCACTGCTGATTTTTGCATGTTTTTTCATAATCTAATTTAGAAAGGACAGGATGTTTTTAAGGAACAGGACAATAGTTACGCAGCTCCAGTGGCTTCATTTTCCTGTGTGGAAATTGGTGGCACGCTCCTTCTGGGACCAGCGCTGCTATTTGTGCACATGGCGGTTAAGCTTAAGCCCCCCTGGTAGAGGTATTTAAGGGTCATTTGTTATGGAAAACCGCAGACTTTTATGTTAGGAGCACGAAATATTTAGTATGCAAATCCAATACGGCTGTTGATGGATAACTTATTAAGAGTCACCAGCGCTGCAGTGCAATTAGGGACTTGAGAAAGTGTACAGCCGTAGTTTCTAGATGGGTGGAATATAACCATAAAGAGGAAAAGGAGAAAAGACGAGAAGCAACAGCTTTAAATTACTGCAAGGGAAATTCACGTTAGACATTAGGAAAACTGTCTAAAGATCTGAGGAACTAAATGACCTGGAGAGGTGGAGGAACCTCCAGGAGGGTCTTTAAGAGGCAGTTGGACCAATGGTGGTCAGGAATGATGTGGACAGTGCTGGTCCTGTTCCTGGTGAGCCAGAGGAGCAGGCAGCCTCCCCAAGGTCCCCTTCGCCCCTCTGGCTGTCAGCAGCCACGCTGTGAAAGCCTCCACAGTTTATCTTAGTTCAATTTCTTATCCCTAATAAATCAAAAAAGCCCTCTGGCTCTTGTTACGCTATCAGACTGTTCTGTACTAAATATATCATCCTCAAAGGGCATTTCATGACTTCTAGCTGGGGTCTGCGCACCGAGGCTTGTACCGTGTGTGGTGTTCTCCGGGCTCAGCAGCTGAGCAAGGTGGCCGTTCTGTCGGGTTACTAGACGGTCTTTAATTGGGTCTTGCTCATTTGCATGGACTGTGCTTTTCATGCCAATATTTGGCACACAAAGCGCTTACACTCTTCTCAACACTGAGGATCTCATTAGATGCTGATATTGAAGAAAACAGCATCTTGCTTATCATTTCCCAAGTGTGGCTTTTTTTCCCCTTCTGCTTTCTGAACTTCCAGTCCAGTAAATGGCTAATTTTATCATCGTGCCAAATGTTTTATTGCTGTCGTCTATGCATCTTCAAGCTGGTTTATAAATGATTCAGGATTAGATTTTTGGGTTTTTTTCTGTCTTATGCCTTGCCAAAATTGGTGCCGTTCATTCGCACAAAGTACAGGGGATGCAAAGCTGATCTAACTGACGTGGTGTGATGGCTTCACCTCCTCAGTGGGCTGTAAAACACCCAGGTGGCCTTGGGAGGAGAACCTAATCCAGGCCTTGAAGATCTCTTGCGAGATAAAACGAGTTAATATGATATTCCTGATGCTGACCAAATTATGTGACTGTTTTGCAGGAAAAAAGAGTACAAGTCTCCCCGCCATTGACAAGAGGACCAAGTGCCTTTATACCAGAGAATGAAGTAAGTTTACAGTTAGCTGGGCTGGGCGGGTGGTAGCTTTTAAAATGGAAATACTGAAGGATGGGTTTACGATCCTGCTTGCCCAGTGGTACCCAGATGAGCTCCTCTGAGCAAAAGCGGTGGTTGCCCTGGAGCAGGCTCCAGTGCCCGAGAACCACCCTGCCCTTTCACACAAGCGGTGCTGTTTGGCATCTTTTCCGTCGCCAGGACTCCCGGAAACAGCTGTGAGTGCCAGCTCTGCTCTTCTTGTGGGGGATGATCATTTATTACTCTTAATGCCAGGCCTAAGGGGAGTCCTATCCAGTATTGCAGCGGTGTGATTATATAGCTCTCAGAACAGTGTCTGACCTTCAGTTTGAGAGAACCTGAAAATATGACTAACTCCTTAGACTGTAACTGGCTCTTGAGAGAATTTATGGTTGAAAGGTATGGTTCGATTTCAAGATTTCTGCCCATGATTTTAATGTTCAACTTAAGCCTCGATTTGCAGCTTGCTGCAGTAAGTAGAAACTTTGCTATGGTGATGTTCTCCTGTGATCTCAATCTTCACAGAGTATTATTTACTGATCAATTAATTATTTGGGATGGCCGACTCTAAAACCAGGACCTTTTTTTTTGTTTTGTTTTCAGTAGTTGCTAAAGGCAGATAATTCACATGTTAGAAGGGCCAAAAAGACATTTTGAGACAAGATAGCTGCTGTTCTCCGAGTCTCTCTCCATTTATACACTGGCAAGGTTTGAATCTAAAAACAGAGAGTGTAAAGGCTGGCAACAAGAAAAGATAATGAAGCAAAAAGGAAGAGGGGTCAAAAAGAGTCTTTTAGACTTGGGAAGAGGGGAGCAAAATGAGTTCCAGCCAGACAAACTTGTGAAGAGGACTTCCCTTTCATATCAAATACGAGATGAAATTGAGATGCCAAACTTCGTAATGACTTACTTTTTCTCATAAAGTCAATAATTGCATAAAAAGTAGAAAAATAAATGTAGTTAAAATTATAACATATTTTGAGAGAATTGTTAATGAATTTATTTCACAGCTGATGCACTTGGTAAAGGCGCCAGCGACGGGTGCAGGAGGAATCACTGAGTCGCTCTCAGAAGGGAGTAGCCCCAGCGGTTACCCAGTACAAGCAGGGAACCTCCACCTGTATGGATAAAACAGCTATTCAGCATCATGAATAAATGTTCAATATTGTTTGTTAAGCAAATGACTACCTTTTTCCCCCGTTCCTTGGCATGAAGTAATACACTGGATAGCAAGGATGTAGTTAGAGATTAGTAACACACTGAATGTCTCACAAATCTTGATAACAACACTGCTCATGTCAAAGCCTGCTTTATTGTCAGAACGGAAGGAATATGGACAGAGCAATAACAACTTAATTGTGAAGGTTCCTGTTAAAGTGCCGAAAGGCTTTACAAGCAGAATAAAAAACCATGTTTGTGAATCCATGGATGGTAATACATCAGGAGGAAGTACATATACAGCATGAAGAGGATAGCAGTATAGGTGGAGATAAATCTCAGAAGCAATAATGCCGCATATTGCTATGCCTAACATAGCAACAGTGCAGTCCTACAGGATTATATTTCAATTTTGTCAGCAGAATTTCTCCTCCATAACTTGTACTGTTACAAGGAAAACTCCTGACAAGCTGGAGAAGATTAGAAACCTTACCAGAGATGCAAAAAGTATGATTTCCCCAAGAAACTACTAAGTGAGACAAAGATCTCTTAAATACATGGGAGATACACTTGCTGAAGAATAAGGGGGACTCCTTGGAGTGGAGCAAGGGATATACCGTAATAAGTGAGATAAAATGATCTCTAATCTGTGAATAAACTTCTGATGGTAAAAACATTCTTAAGGAAAACTGAGGAGGCCTCATTTTGAGTACAAAACACAGAAAAGCTGTCATAGTAAAGAGCTGCACATGTAAAAATCATGGAGCTGCCTGACTGCGTAGCTGCTGCTTCCCTTTCTTCCTGGGCCCACAAATTAAAACAGGGAAGTACAGTGGTGAGAAGTGAAAATGTAGTATGTTGTTTGTGTTTCTTTGTATGTAACTTCTACATAAGATTTGATGGAAAAATATTTGAGACACGGTCCATTCATCAGCCCATCATAAAGGAGGAAAACGTATTTTAAATAGAATATTTCAGCAAAAGCATTGTGTCTTCTTGGTTTTAGGCACTTTCTATCTTCATGCGCAGTAAACCAGCTAAAATGTTTTCTCACTTCATGGTGTTTGCAATAGTAAGCTGGGTGGTTTAATACTGTGCAGTTTCAGAAAAAATACTGGGTATTCTAGTTTTGTGCTTGTAACTTCAGTGGTGAACATGTTGAGAATGGCTGTTCTTGGTGATAAACACGGAGTAATAGCACTAACACTTGTGTCAGGGCTTGCAATGTAAGAGCTACTTACTCTTTTGCTGTTTCATTTCATCTTGTGCCCAAGGTTTGGATTGGTTGGAATAATTAAAGAACAGCTTTTGTTTAAAGAAGGCATTAAATTCCTATTCTAAATAATACTTAAATGTTATGGACAAATTAGCATTTGATCTCCTCTTCAATTATACAAGCACAGAAGGCGTAGATTGCCAGGCTGTTTCTATAATTTGGTTACATAACCCAGTTCCTCTCCATTAATTTTGAAATTGGTTTTAGGGCTTGAATGCTTGGGTGGTGTGTGTCTGTACAGGCTGACTTCCATAAAGACTTTACTTTCTATTTAGCTCTCGCTTACTTCCAGCTCCCTGTACAGATTTGACTTTAAGCGTCTGCGAGTTTAGCCGTTTCAGAAAGATCTACAGAAAAATGTTTTTGGTTTTCGTAGAAACATATTAAAATAACAGAGGTACCGTGTAAAGTGCTCTTTACTTCTCAGTAAACAAGTAACATCTGTATGTGTATATTCACACACATGCAAGCATGTATATTTACAAATATACATCTGAATCTCCAGCATTGCCTTTAAGTTTGTACACAAGCAAACCTTTCATACTGCAATATGTTTCTCTCCAGGTCTAAAGCTAGAGAAAATCTCTTTCTCTGTTAAGTTTGTCCATCTTATTTTTAAGGTTATGCAAGCAAATGGTTTGGATGAACGTACTAATCTTCTTGTGGAAGAATACTCTACATCTGGTCGCCTGGACAATATCACGCAGGTCATGAGTATCCATACTCAGTACCTGGAGTCTTTCCTCCGCAGCCAGTTCTATATGCTGCGCATGGATGGGCCCCTCCCTTTGCCCTATAGGCACTACATTGCTATAATGGTACGTAGCACCAGGCTATATATTTCTCCTGCGAACTTGACTTGTGTATTTAAAAAAGAATCAAAAAGGAAGACTTTAGAAAGGAGAGACTAGTGTGATATTGTGAGGGGGGGTGAATTTTTGTAGTTGATTTTCATCAGACTAATGCATGCCTAGCCAGAAGGTTTTCAATGAGAAGGGAGAATTGGCAATGTACGTGTTTCCCTGCTTCCCACAGCGATACACCTCTCACATGGCCACGAGAGTGAGGTTTTACAGAGAGCAGTTAAAACTGTGTAACCTTATTTCTGGATGTTTAACCATCAGTGCATAGCAGTAGGATGAGATGTAGTAGACTCAAGTCACAACAAAATCCAGGTGGACACTAGGAAAACAATTTTTACCATGAGGATGTTGAGATATTGCAACATGGGCCAAGAGAGGTTGTGTGATCTCCAAGGATGGACATCTTGTCTGGATAAGGCTCCAAGCAACCTGGTCTAAGTCAGCCCCGCAGTGAGCAGGAGGTTGGACCAGATCTCCTCTAGAGATCTCTTCCAACCTAAATTAGATTCTGCAATTCAGAGTAAAGTAATCAAACATATTTTGGTTCGAGAATCCTCCATACTGTATAGAAATACATTGCAATATAAAACATGGCCCTTTGGAATGAACTTGTGTTTTTGTTTTGTGTTAGTAACCTGTCTTCCACCTGCAGCAAAATCAGATTACAAGCTAATGTGCTGCCCTTTTCCCTCTGTGTTTAATTATTCCAGGCTGCAGCCAGACATCAGTGTTCCTACCTAATAAATATGCACGTTGATGAGTTTTTGAAGACTGGCGGGATTGCAGAGTGGTTGAACGGTTTAGAATACATTCCCCAAAGACTGAAAAATCTGAACGAAATAAACAAACTCCTTGCACACCGGCCCTGGCTAATCACGAAAGAGCACATTCAGGTACCTGTTAAGTCATGCCCTGTAATAGCAGTAATGTCCAGTAGTAAGAACTGCTAAGAACTACCCAAGTGTCTGGTTAGGCTTCATTACCTTGAGTTAAAAAATTCTGGCACTGAATAAGCCAGTAAATTCTATGTGACAAAGCCAACAAGATTTACTTTTTAAGCATTGCATTGGCTAAAATAACCCCAAAAGAAAAGAGGTAATATATTAGATGTCTCTTTTCTTTATCCAGTGAGAGTTTGTGTGCAAGAGGAATACGGCATTCTTGGAAGAAAGAGATTGATACCTTTTTAAAACACATAGTGTTTTATAGAGAAGCTGGGGGGGCGAAAGAAATTTTATATTTACAATTCTTTTATTCTCATTTCAGAAACTTGTCAAGACTGGGGAAAATAATTGGTCTCTTCCTGAACTGGTGCATGCTGTTGTCCTGTTGGCACATTATCATGCCTTGGCAAGTTTTGTGTTTGGTAGTGGCATTAATCCAGAGAGAGATCCGGATACATCTAATGGAGTCAGACTTATAGCAGTCAACAACTTCTGTGTCTGTGATCTTGCCAATGACAACAACATAGAAAACGCATCCCTCACAAGTAGCAACTTTGGGGTTAGTGTCGCAAGAAGATTCTTTTGCTTGCCTCTGTTTTGCATTAGAAAACTTACTTCCATTCTTTCCTGTTTAAATTTCAGGGTAGTTTGAAAGTTTTTGTCTACTTTACTGGAATGCTTGAGTCTGGTAACTCTTACGTTAGCTCTAGCAGTTTGCAGTGTAATCTGTTGACAACCACACTGTAATGGCAGGTGGTAGTCAGAGCAATGTGATTTCGATAGTTAATCTCACAACCCATTGGGCAAGACTAAAACTTTGCTTTCAGCTGGAAACTTAAAGTCCCAGTTTCTTCAGGTAGTTTGTCACTGACTGGAGCATTGTGTCATCCATGTTCCTAACATGTGGAATGAAAAAAGAAATGGGAAAAAAAACAGAAGTCATAATAATAGTAATTTTGACTCAAGGCCTACAATCACAAAACAGGTCAATTCTGAAACAATTGCAGGTAGATGGGAGGAAGTGCCTGAAATAAAATTACTTAATTCTTCACACTGGTGTTTCAGTCTTGAATCAACCAACAGAGAACTTTGATGACTGGTTAATTAACTGAAATGTGGAATTTTTTTTCGGAAAGTGGCTCTATAATGCTTTGAAGATGTGTCCTTGAATTAATGCTGATTGATGAATTAGCCTTTGATGAAAGATCGAGATTATGAGCAGAATCACTAGATGTATTTTTAAAAATTAGCAGTACAATGTGAACACGTGATCAGTCAGTTGAATTGCTGTATCTTAAATTTCTGGGCTGTAAGACATGCTAGCTCAAATCACTGGCGTGTCTTATTCCCTGTTTGTAGTGGGCAAAGGGCTGCTGCTGACTCTGTGCTGCTTGTTAAGCAGTGAGTAGCATACTAGAAAAGAATTATAGCTATGGGCAGAAGAACGGAATCAAAAGGAAAAGATGGAAAAGGATTTATCTTNGCAGTGTTGCACTGTATCTCTTCAGAAACATACTTTGCATTACCAGTAGGCGTAAAAAAGTTACCTTAATATCAAAAGTTGTTTTCTGATACACGTAGGGCACACAGGTGGCTTTTCCTGAGCCATCTACATGGTGGAATATATACTATAAGCGACTATGGTTTCCACATTCAAACACCACCTCTTCCACTGTTAATCCCACTGCANTGATGAATTAGCCTTTGATGAAAGATCGAGATTATGAGCAGAATCACTAGATGTATTTTTAAAAATTAGCAGTACAATGTGAACACGTGATCAGTCAGTTGAATTGCTGTATCTTAAATTTCTGGGCTGTAAGACATGCTAGCTCAAATCACTGGCGTGTCTTATTCCCTGTTTGTAGTGGGCAAAGGGCTGCTGCTGACTCTGTGCTGCTTGTTAAGCAGTGAGTAGCATACTAGAAAAGAATTATAGCTATGGGCAGAAGAACGGAATCAAAAGGAAAAGATGGAAAAGGATTTATCTTATGAAAAATCTGAATTGTAAGTACAGATCACAGAACCCCAAACTTTGATGTATTTCTAGTAGAGAGGCCTGTTTTCTGCACAAAAGCAATGATCATGTGTAATGAAAAGAAAAAGAAAACACTGATTTGCTGTCTCGGTTTGTGTTCCTGCATTGCAGTGTTGCACTGTATCTCTTCAGAAACATACTTTGCATTACCAGTAGGCGTAAAAAAGTTACCTTAATATCAAAAGTTGTTTTCTGATACACGTAGGGCACACAGGTGGCTTTTCCTGAGCCATCTACATGGTGGAATATATACTATAAGCGACTATGGTTTCCACATTCAAACACCACCTCTTCCACTGTTAATCCCACTGCAGCAGATTACTGCGATAGGTTGGACTAACACTTCCCAGCTCCCTCCTCCTAATTGTCTGAAAGCTGTTTGTCTATGCTGTATGTGACAAAATGCATTCTGGCATGAGTTTCCCTGCTTGCTGCTGCTATCTGTTTTTTAGGACGTTTGTTGTCGAGCATGAAATCTGAAGATGACACACGTTGTCTATCTTCTAATTTTGCAGAATGTCATGGTGTTTTTGCAGATTGCAGATTCTTTAAGTGAGCTGGAGGCCTTAATGGAAAGGATGAAGAGGCTACAAGAAGATAAAGAGGACGAAGAAGCCTCTCAGGAAGAAATGGCAACTCGCTTTGAAAAGGAGAAGAAGGAGAGTCTGCTAGTAATTAGTGGAGGTATTTGTGCTTTTCTCTTTGTGCTTTGTAAGAACTAAACACTTGAGGCCAGTTCAGTGACTACAACTTTTTCTGTCCATTCCTTTATTCTGGGTCTTGGTCTAGTAGGAGTGTAGTAAGGGTGGTCCTGTCACTTGCTTCATCTGCTTAAGATTTCTTGATTGGCAAATAACACCATCCTTTTTGCTACTTGAAATTTATATTAATGTATATTAAAAAAAAAGCCTGTAGGCTTCTTTAAAAAGTTGCATATAAATTTCTTTCTTTATATGCTCTATATCTTCAAATTAATTCATACATGTAAATATTCAGTAATATTTCACAGGTTTAGGTTCTACAGTGCTTGGAACTTCAATGACAGTTATAAGTAGGCTTCAGATACAACATTTAGTTCAGGAAATAGATTGGGATGAGACTCAACTTCTTTACCATTTACTGCCCACCTAGAAAGGACATTTCTAACTTACCATTCTGAGTGATCATGCTGCTGTGCTGTTCCACTGCCTGTGTTGTGATAGAGATTCTCAGCATTTTTTTTATTCTTAAATAATTCAAAGTTAAAAATTCTGAGCTGAAAGCTTCTTTTCCAGTATTCTTCATGTGCTCTGGAGGCCTTCATCTCTAACAAACCATACAATGAAATGTGTTTCCTATAGACAGGAGGGTGGAGTTTTTTCCAAAGAAGGTGTTCGAAGAAAGAATACTGTTAAGACAATCAGAATCTCCAACCATTTCCTCATAGTAGAGGCTACTTGAAGATGATAGCTTGTGTCTTTTTAAGAAGTGACCCATAAAATGCTTCACATTTGCTGACACTGTTCTTTGTGAATTTAGATCTCAGTAGCTTCAGATCAAACGTGTTTGAAGGTATCTAAGTTTTTGTGCACTGAGCCCAAAAGGGAGGAAGAACGTATTGTGGATCAGCAGAGAGATTGTTCTGTGGCTCTCTAGGAACATGCAAAATCTCTGAAAGAAGATACATCCAGCAACGTCATGGCTGGATTTTAAGAAACGAACATTGTCCATTCTTGCTGTATTTTTCTTTGGCCAGACAGTATCAAGTGCAGATAAACTGACACGCATTGCAGTTTCATTATCAAGTCAGGACTTCCATGAGTCTCCGCAACTTCAGGCGTATAAGGAAGAGGTGTTGTTTGGGACAGAAGGGGTTTTTGATGTGGTTGCTGATAGTTTTGCTGACTTTCCTCCCTCTTTGCCTTTTTCTGGTTTGAGTTGATGGGTCTGTATGTGTTGGGCCTTTACCCTTTCATGAAATTCAGTCCTTGTCAGGGGAGAGGAGTGTATGTGTGCAGGTTTTTTATTCTTCGCTGAGGATTTGCTGTAGCAGATGCTGCACGAGCTTCTTCCTACGCAGTTATGTTTTGATTGTTTAATGAGGCAAAGAGGAGATAAAGCACTTCTGCAATTCTTAGATTAACTGACTTTTCAAGGTGCTAACAGTGGACATATGGCAACTGTTCTGTCAATGCATGTGGAAGCAAGCCAGGATTTTAACATCAGGGTCAAATGCAGTCAGCTATGCAGCAGTCAACTTCTGCAGAGGTAGTTACACAATCAAGCCACCTGTTTATTCGGGAGGGAGAGATTGATTCCTGATAGAGAACCTGCGCTTGCTTAGTGACACGTTTTGGAGCTCTTTGAAGATGCTTAGTTACTAGAGCTTCTGGCAGAATTTCAGCCTGATGCACTGTAGAGCTCTTTGCTTTCATATAATCTTCAACTGATATTTACAAGTGGAGTGTTGCATTGCTTTCTGGTTGCTCATACTCAGCGAAGAATAAAAA
>VYZW01027487.1:168775-205783 GCA_013401315.1 Balaeniceps rex | reverse complement strand
TCAACTGATATTTACAAGTGGAGTGTTGCATTGCTTTCTGGTTGCTCATACTCCAGGTTATAGAACAGAGCTGGTGTACTTCTGACACCATACCTGCTCAGCATAGCAATCCTGTTGTCAAGGTACATTTTTCTGTTTCTTATCCTGGCACAATGACTTTACTAACAGGATTCATCTTCTGGATTTAAGATACCTAGATACCTCAGAAGTCAACAGAGATAAAAGCACAACTCCAGCCAGAAGTGTAGCCCATCTCTTCCCGTTTTGTAGAAGTACGTTAGATGTCTCGTACAGGCTGACATTTAGTTGGCTCAGTGAAAGGGATGGATCCCATACAAGCAGATCGGGATTGAAATGTTTATTTCCTTCGTACCGCTCTCTTCCTTTGCACAACTTCTAAAATTGTTCTCCAGTCCTGTAGTAGAGTGGTAGTTGGAAGTCGGCGC
The DNA here is from genome assembly GCA_013401315.1 of Balaeniceps rex. Lineage (NCBI taxonomy): Eukaryota > Metazoa > Chordata > Aves > Pelecaniformes > Balaenicipitidae > Balaeniceps > Balaeniceps rex. The sequence continues at coordinate 205,337 of VYZW01027487.1, read as the reverse complement.
TAACTCATGTGCTTGCCTAAAGCAAAGCATTTTGCTTTTTTACTCACAGCATTTGATGATGAAATAGTTTCTACGGATGTGTCCCGCTATATTGAAGATCCTGGGTTTGGGTACAAAGACTTTGCAAGGCGAGGAGAAGACCATCTGCCAACGTTCAGAGCTCAGGTACCATCTCTTCAAAGTACATTTACTCAAAGAATGTTTGTATATCTCATTACAGGGCAAATAGCGTAAAGCAGTTGTAGTGGGGTGTGTTTGTTGCATACTCCTTTTCTTGTCCTGGTCCATTAAATAACTCGCAAGCTTCCATAAATCTGCCTGAGATGAGTCTTTTACTATTTGTAAATCTCAGACAAGGGAATACTTAGCTTTCAGTCTTCCTGCAATTATTACCAGAATTAATGTTTGAAAACTGTAAAGCATATCACTAAATCTGGAATAAAAGTGAAAGGTAGAAAAGAAAGAGTTTCTTTTCCGTCCATCCAGATGGTGTAGAAATAATCCACTGGAAGAACTCTTTATTTCTGTCATTTTATCAAGTATTCTTTGTCCAGTGGTTATCAATACATAGATGGCTGTGAGAACGATTGGGTGAGCATCGTTCTCATATATGCACCAAATCACTGGACTTTGAATGTCGGAAAAGAAAATGAGTTCTTAAATATGATTACTGAAGTTTTGGGCTATATTTGAATATATTTTTTTAGTGCTGTTGCATGTGCATTTTACTTGTACATTGTCTTACATATTGGCATCTTTTTTCACGGCCAGACTCATGAAGTTCTTCATGATATATATAACAGGAAGGACATTCTAGGTGGTTGCGTTCCAGCTTATAGAGTAGATTAATCAGCAATCTACTAATGAATTGTAAGCAATACAAGAAATCTTAAACCAAATCAGAGAACATCAGTTAAAAAAAACAGTGGGTGCAGGAAAACTTCATGGTCAGAAGATGTATCTAAGACTGTAAAATAAAGAATCCATGATTGCTCTCAGGAAATGTATTTAGCTATATAGCAGTCTCTGCTGATCTGGATAATTTACTCTGTGGTCTGTATATGTGCCTAAAGGAGGTAGATATTGCCAAAAAGAATAAGGCAGAGTCAGTGCCTGTAAATCAAACATTCTGCTTAACTACTTTAGGAGCAGCAGGCTCCCATGGAAAAAAGCTCTACAGAAGTTGAAATTAGAACTAAAACATCTCTGCTCTTAAATAAACAGGACAGCTTCTGGCCTACATTCAAAGGAGTCACTTTGATAATTTAACTTTATTGTCATGTCCTACTCTTAAGCAGTTAGATGTATGTACCCACAGCCTCCCAAATGCTCTGCTATTAATGCTATTTAAATTGCAGTAGCATCCCAAAACCCTGCAATAAATCCAATCCTTATTCTGATAAAACAAGACTGCCTTTATCTCTCTGGCTTTAAATTTAGTAACAGCAGAATGTCTTTAATTTTTTTTTCACGTTTTTCATTGTTAGTATGGATTAACTGCCGTTAGTAAACAGTGCTTTCCCTCTCCTGAGGCTTCTGGTTTTCAGAGGCTTTTGTGATGCCCCTGGACACCTTTACAGGGCTGGTAGGTATGGCATATTTCTCACAAACTTTACAGTCTTATGGACTGGCAGATGGAGGCCAAATGTGATATTGTGTTGCATTTCAGATGTCACTGAATGCCTCTGTTAGGCAACTGAATATTGTCCTGCATACTCTTCCCCACTGTCCTAATCAGGGGGCCAGCCCAGTAGACGTGCTCTAAAGCGCCTGGGTGAGGACCCTTGTCCAGCAGTACCTTTTGAAAACAGCCAGACACAGGAAGGACGTGGAGATGATACCCTCGATTGTAAAGATGGCATCAGTGATTGAATGATTGAACACTTGCCAAGGATGTGGGCAAGCTAACATGTTCTGTATAACCGCAGCGTGGAGAGTGGTTGCATGCTGCTCTGAAGCAGGGTCGTTCTCCGCTGCTGATGCCGTGCCACCACTCTGCAAAGATTTCCCATTCTTGATAAGAGCAGGCAAGCTTTTATCCTTGCAATCCAGGGGCTTGCCTAAGACCAAAGCAGCCTGGATTTTATTAATTCATTCAAGGGTGGTTCAGCACTTTACCCAAAGAGTGTACACCCTGGGTCTCTGCTCAGAGCTAAGCATCAAAGCCTCCAAGAGGAACAAGTTTTTAAACTTAACAGGCCCATCCCACATGGAATGACACTGGTCGGAGTGGCACAGCAGACAGTGGAAAATTGCATCAACACTTCAAGAGAAACTTGTGTTTTTTTCTCCTGTAGGCTAATGATATCCAGCTGGAGGTGGGGTGTTGCAACATGATATTCATTGCCAGGAAGCCTGGGGGAATGGAGCAGGTGATACGGATGAAGGATTCAAAATGCAAATTTTTGGAGAGAATAAAGTTATAACTAGCAGACAACAAAAACTATTGAGCTGTAGAGAGCATCAGATAGGGACTTCTCTTCATTTGTACATTTATATATTTCCTTTTCTTCCTGCAGGACTATACTTGGGAAAATCATGGCTTTTCCCTTGTAAACAGGCTTTATTCTGATATTGGGCATCTCCTCGATGAGAAGTTTCGAATGGTATATAACCTCACGTATAACACTATGGCAACACATGAAGATGTTGATACAACTACGCTAAGAAGAGCTTTATTTAACTATGTCCACTGTATGTATGGAATCAGGTATGGGCGAAAATCCCCTGGCTTAGGAGTGCATTTTAAACTGTGTAAACAGAATGAAAAATGAACCATGTGAAAAGCATGATTTTAGACTCTGGGTGTTAAAGTGGAGATGGTACCTCAGTCTGGAAGTTAGAGTGATTTTGCTAGCATATCAGTATAACTTCTGCTTCCAGTGGAGAAAATTATTATGAATCAGGATGGAAATTATTACAGAAATGTCTTCTCTGAAGCCAGCCTTTATCCTTTGTTCAGAAAAGACAACGTCCTAGTACTAAGCCTTTCAGATCCTCTGTTAGCAGGTGGTTTTCTAGCATGTGTAATAAATGCTCCAATTCCCAAACTTAAGAACATAATACTGCAAAAGACCATGCTTTTAAAAACTTATATCCAACAGAGTGATTGCCTGTGTTATTTAGGTATGATGACTATGATTATGGAGAAGTTAATCAGTTACTTGAACGCAGCCTGAAGGTTTACATAAAGACAGTGACCTGCTACCCAGAGAGAACTACCAAGCGCATGTATGATAGTTACTGGCGTCAGTTCAAGCACTCGGAGAAGGTACGTATTTCAAAGCCAAACTGGCTTCACAGAGACCCCCTTGCTGTTTAAAAATTAAAATATGGCGACACCTAAAAATGGCAGTATCTGTCAAATGAACTATTTTTAACCGGAGAAAACGAAATGAGATTAATTCATTGAGTGTTAGATATCAATTTTACAAAAATACTTCTTAGTGTACTGGAAATACTGATTTGGTTTTTTTATTACTATTTTGAGTGACTTCTCCATAAAATTGAACTGACAACTGTAAAAGAAAAGTGGATAAACTTGGTAGTGCGGAAGTGGTCAACTATGCCAATACTTGGGATTTGGGGATCAAAAAAGACCTTAACTCATTCATATATACATATATATATTAAAAAAACCCCATATATATATATAAAATCTTCATGGTGGTTTTCATCAATAAAAATGTCAACGTGTCTTCAGATATCCAAGTTAAATGCTTCCTCACTAGGGTTCAGTGCTTGTGTGCCTGCTAGCCTATCTGGCATGTAAACTGTTCCTTACTCTGTGCTCCTATATAGCAGTCACAGGTGGTAGTAAAGAAAACAAAATATAATTCATAAAGAACTAATACCATTAGGATACAAAAATGGCTTTATGGGGACTTCTCAGGTGGAAGATTGCTGAAAGCAGCAGTTGAGGCTAGTTCCTTGCAGTCCTAGGATGTTGTCTAGTTTTGGCATACTACAGAACTGTCTCAAGAGGAACTGGAGTCCTGCAGCAGGCTACAGGGAGAAAGGACATAGTTTCTTGCAGCAATACTTCTAGTAAAGGTTAGAAATTTTAGCCTAAATGAGTAAACAATGTTGCATTCAGAGGTGAACTAAATGGCTGATTTAATTTTTAACAGGTTCATGTCAATCTACTTCTAATGGAAGCTCGTATGCAAGCCGAACTTCTGTATGCCCTTCGTGCCATAACTCGTCACTTAACCTGAAGCATTCGCTGGGCAGGAGTAAAGGAGTTTTTACTGAGTATGTAAAGACCTTTCGAAATAGATACACACCAGAAGCTGTTTGTGATGTAGCATCAGGTTATTCAATTCTCTAGTGTCAAAGTTTAGCCGTGCTTCTTGACGGCTGTAATGTGCAATGACGTGTTTTATTTTCTTGATGCTTAACATTACTAATGATAACAAAAGTAACACTGAGGAGCACTACTCTGCATTGTTTCTGGCTGGATTTCTGCGCAGTGGTCAGGATCCTGAAACTGTTTTTATTATATCCAATCCTAGCGCTTTGTTCTTTAAGCACCGGAGTGAAGTGCTTAGAGACTTCTTTTTCCAAGCAATCATTTTTCAGATTAGTGGAGTCCAGTAGAAGATCGGTTGCCTGTCCTGAGAACGTACCACCACGTCGTGACTCATGACAGAGACGCGCAGGCTGCGTTGCATTGAATTGCCCACTGGATTCTTCTGTGTCTCCTGGAGACTGCTTGCCAGTCACTGTCTTACTACAGCAATTGAAGGTGATGCGAGATGTGGATGCAAACATTGAGCACACTTTAATGTGAAATTAATCATGATAAATCCTACAGCATGCTACTGAAGTGCGAAATTCATCTGCTTTGTCATGCCCCTTCCCAAGAGAAGAGGCCTCACGATTTGCCATTTCAGCCACACTTACTGTGTTTCAGTCATGCATAATCTCGTTTTACTGACAGTCACCCTCAGCTGTCCTTACAATATCCATGCNTGACCAAAAGTAGGGTTGTGGGTTTTTTGCACTCTCTTCTTTCTCAATGTTTTAACTAAGGAAAGTAAAGGAAGGCTAGCATATCTGTTCTTTCATATTGGATGTATAGAAATTTACTTCCCATAACTTTTTCATAGCATGAAATTTTAATATTCAAAGTTTAAAAAGTTTCTATGCATTAGTGTGAGTGAACAAAAGAAAAGTGCAATATTTAAAAAGAAAGCAAGCTTTTTTCCCTGTCATGCCACTGCTAAAGTGTCCTTCTTACATAGCCATAAAGAAATTTTAAAACCAAATTTCTTTATTGTCTAAGGCCTAGCAGTTTTGTTTTAGCTTTTACGGCTTAAGACAACCTGATACTGAGATGCCAAAGCATCCCCAAAACAAAGCATTCTTGGACAACCGGTAATATTGGGGAAGGGAAGAAATAAGCTGCCAAAAATGTCACACTTTTGTGCTGTTTTCTGTTGCTTTTGACTAATTTTTAAGAGCACAAAATGTTGATATTTATAGCTTTATTTTGTATTGCATTTAATGAACCAGTGAAGTGCCTAAAGAGATGCTTAAATTTACCCAGTAGGATGCAAGTTGTCACTGCTTCAACTTCTGTCTGTTGGTTTGGACTTTTCCTATTCCTTTGAGGAGGGTGACCTTTTTTTCTGTTGCATACATTCAAAACTAACTGAATAGGTTTATTTTTAATGTTCCATTGGATTGTAGAAGTTAATACAGGATTTTTTTCCACTGGTAATTGCAGAATAGTTTAAAAAATACTATCAGTCATATTTTAACACTTTTCATTGACAAAATCATGGACCAGTACGCTACTAAAGTTAGTTTTCTCTTTTCTTCCCTTTTCCTGATACCTTGCTGTGACTTTGCATGTTGGTTTTTTTGCTTTATCTATCTGTTCCAGATTGGAAAGCTAAATGATTGTACACTTTTCTGCACTTTCAGACTGCAGACTCTGCATGTGAAAACCTTTTGAGGAATAATTCAGTAATTATTTTTTTTTAATGTAACGTTGGCTATTTAGAAAACGACCCAGTAGACAGCATCGGACTCTCTTCTAGAGAGACAATTGGGTAAAACATCAGATTTATTTATCTTGCATAGCTAACTGCAAAGATTTCTCAGAATTGTTGAGACGCTCATATGTATGAACTTAGATTAACTTTCTAAGTTGTTATGATCCTTTTTCCTCCCTCTTGTGACTGTAGTGGCCATACCTAATGGCTTTTGTGCATAAAACAGTTCTGCGAGAGACGTTTTCATGCAATACTTTTGCTTTTTTCAAGTGATATAAATGTACAGTACTACTTTAAATTCCTTTGCTTTGAAAAGTCAAGCAGTTCTCAAGAAGCACAGCTGAGCTCTGGAAAGGAGGTGAAACTAGATTTGGGTAACTAATATGACGGCTTAGTTTCCCTTCAGAAATGCAAAGACTCTTAGAGTAGGTTGAGTTTTACTTTTGGAAACATGAGTGCCTTTACTTCTTTCCTTATGAAATATACTTGCCAGCTCAAATGCCTTCTGAGCAAAGTACATGAGCAGATTTGAAATATAGAAACCATAAATGGATTGCTTCGTAAAATTTGTAGTAAACCAGTGATTTCTCTTTTTTTTTTTTTTTTTTTTTTAAAGGTGCCATATCAAGTCACATATGGCCTGCAAGACATTCCACTGTAGGAATGTCATTGTACAACTAGTTTGCTATTTCTCTTTTTTTTTTTTTTTTAATATTAAATGCAAACTTGAAACTTCTGGAAATGTTTTCCATGTGGCATTTTTTTTCAAAGTATTGCATTTACAGTGTAACAACTTATAGCCTAGTTTTTGTATTCAAATTTATGATTTTTAATAGGTGTTTGTTCAGAATAGGTGTTTAAAGTCAGACAACTCTACCATACACTTTACACACGCTTTAGGCTCACACTGTGCCAAATTTTAATGTACAAGTGTTCTTGGATTTTTTGCATTTTTAAAGCACTCATGAGTGTGAATCTTCACACTTTGTTCATTAATATTATTCTTAAGAGTACCATAATCGTTGGAAGTGTAGATACTCTCCCTCTTTGTTCCTTTATTGGAATTTATATTTACCAGCATTAATGTTAGTGCACAAAATCCCAGCTGTGACCAACATAAAAACAAAGTGTACAGTCTCCTGTCTACTAAGAGAGAGCTTGGTAGGTACAAATTAACCAGCTATCACAGGGAATGCTGTAAGTAGGGAACAGAGCTTTTGAGCATGGACAGCTTCTTACCATTGCAGAATCACTTCAAAATGTGTGTTGCAATAGATACATTCTTGCTGAAATTGCTCCTTTTTTTTCGGTGATGAAGACTAGTGAGAAAGGTGCCGATTGGAGAAAGCGTTTGCGTTTCCCAGAACACTCTGCCTGCAGCCGATCATCACAAGAGTGCCATCATACAGGAACAGAAACCATTTTAAACTAGGATAAAGTTTGTGCAGGTAGCTACTAAAGCTAGTGTTGTGGTATCCTATGAGAATTTTGGTAAGCTGTAGATGGATTTATTTTCATCAAGACTGAACTGAAACACATATTCTTTGTCCTAAAGCCTTCATTAAAATGAAAAGGATGTATTTTCAGCTTTAAGAGTTAAAGAATTGCCACTATGAGCTCTTCCTATGTATTAAAAAACCTTTAAGGACAGGAAAATCAGTGATTGTAAACAACTATAAATGTAGGTCTCTATAAATTTAGAACAGATCAGAACAGAACAAAAAGGAAAACATTTTCCTTCTCTGTTACTTGAGTGCAGGAGGTCAGAGCACCAGATTCTTCAAAAGTATTTTTGTTGATGCTGATAGATGTTTTCATGGGATTTCGAAAAAGCAGCTAGTTGCCTAAATTTCAGTGGGAATTTAAGCACCTACGCACTTAGCAAAATCCTACAAGGTGCCCACTTGCATTTTTGAGTCAGGTTTTTAAAGACACTTAGTCACCTAAATGCAATAGAATAAAATCGGTTTCCATAGAGATTAAAGGAATAATGTGTAGCAAATCCGTGTGATTTGCAGCAATTGTTAATGAAATGGGTTGTTTTGGGGACTTAATATAGGCTTAGAGAAATCTTTCCCAAAGCAGTTATACTGTAAGCTGCTGCTCTTGCAGAACAGGTTCTCAGTGTTTCTCATGCATGTGTGTTTTCCATGAACATAGGCATGCATTTCAGGCTCATGTTCCAGAGTTTGGACTCTCTTTTAGAAGAGCTGGATTATTTAACCTCTACTTGTAGGAAAGATTTATTGGCGGTAGCAAGTGGATAGCTTGTGCCGGGACTAAAAAGTTTTGGCCAGAAAGAAATACTCCAAATCTTCTTGATTTCGAGTGATGTCCTTTCAGTTACTTTCCTTGGAGGTTTGGATCCTTCTCCCATAAATAAGGGGTGAATGTTGCACAAGACGGAGAGAGAGGGGAGTGGATTCATTGTAAATGAACTTTCCCAGAGCTGATCCTGAATATAAAACTGTAAGAATAGGTTTGCCATTGGCGATCATTCCAACAGCTGGACAAAAATGTCAATTTTCACTATCTGAACTTCAGATTTATTCTTCCTAATATCCCCAGCACTATGTTTGTCTGAAGAGATGCATCCACCAGCTTTTCCACATTTGGGAATTGTAAATGAAAATTTTTGTCTCCAAATGAAAATGAATTTAGCATTTCGTACCTACTGCATAGATCACAGGTGTGGGAGATGGAGAGAGCACAGTAGTATGAGGAAACTTTAGGAGCATCGTGATCAGTGTTAGTTTATCCCTTAGAGCGCATTTCCTGGCACACGGTCATGCTGCTGGTCCCCCAACACACATCAGGTCTCTTGCAGACATTTAATCCTTTTGCTGCTCACCAGGGGCAACAATTGTCATTTTCCAACCTGCCACCACCACCACCCTGCATCAAGTGCTTCCTGTCTTCCCAGCTCACAACCCCTAGCAGTCGTGCAGGGACAACCTCCCAGCCTTAACCTTGTAAAACAGTGCTAGGTTCCTATATCACCGTTTGCTATTGAGTTCAGAGGGTCTTTCTCATGTTCAGAAACACTTAATTGCTGTATTAGGTTATTTCTGGATGGGAAAATAGTAAATCTGGTTCAAAAGGATGACACTCGGTACTTGCTTACAACATTTAGGTAACATTTGCCAGTAGCATGTCAGGTCCCATCTCTGGAGTTACAGTAATAATCCAGTGGATCCGCTAAGGAAACGCTTTCTTTGGCAAAACTCCCCGTGCTTGAGCTGTTCAGCCATGCACGTTTCTTTGAGGGACATCTAATGGGGGATTTAAGGTCCTCTTGCGCCAGGCAGGCTTACAGGGCCGTTGGGTCGGCAGGTCCTTGGGTGCCTTGCAGCCGGGCAGACCGTGGCCGGCCTCTGGAACAAGTGGATTTGGGTTTTTCCCTTATCTACGGGATAAATGCAAAGGCACACTGTGGAGTAGCTGCTGGAGACGTAGGCAGGGTTGGGTGTTCCTACGGGTACTGAGTATCATCAGGGCTCGTGGAAAATAGAAATCTGAATTCTGCTCTTGTTCCCAGCAGTAGTTAGAGGTGGTATTGAAGATGCCAATTAATATACTAATTGTGGGGAGCAAGCCACGCTGTCAGCGTCGGAAGGTACAGACCACAGGTGCTCTCGAGGGGAGACAACCAGCGCAGGAGGAGTTGACATGTTGGTCAGTTGAAGAAACTTCACCAATGTGTCCGAGAGGTTCTTGTGTATGTCTGTGCATAGGAGAGACGGTGGGAGATGCCTCCTTCCGAGGTGTCCAGAGGGCTTCTGTAGGACAAGAGCTGGGACCCTTTCCTTACTCCACGGATGGAGCAGGGGAAGGGAACCATTCACTTCTGCCCAAGAAAAACGTGCTGCTGTTGAATTACGTTTTCTTACCCCATCAGCCCTTTGAAGGGAGTTTTCAGACAAAATGGACGAATCACCAAGCATTGTGTCTCCAGCTGAGGGGTCTGAGGGGCAGCGACAGCAGCAGGTCCAAACATGCGCGGTTCAAAACTGTTTCTCATTCCCCACTTCACGTTCATGTCGTGCCACCAGACCCAAACCTCTTCCCTCCAGCCTGGCTGCCACATGCCCGGGTGGCTGCAGGAGCAGCCCACTCGGGGTGGTGGGAGATGCGGCCGCTTTTAGGGGAAAAATAATAATAATTAGGCTACAGCCCTTGGACTCTCTCTGCGAGGCGACGCAGTCAGAAATCTTTTCGCGACTGTGACCGGAACTGGATATAAACTGTAGCTTAAAAAACTAGGACTTTTGTAAACTTGAAATCTCTCAGTTTTACCCTTTTCTCCTTTTGCTGGAAAGCCACACGATGAATGTATATGCTTTATCTTTCTAGCCGACATAACTGAAAATCAGACTGCCAACTCCTTGTTTTGTATTAGCCTTTTTTTTAAAAAAAGAAAAGTTTGTGAGCAATATATGTAGCATGCTGTGAACGTCTGTTTTGATCTTTATAGTTACTCTTTAATCCATCAGTATTAACACCAGTTCTTTTTTGTGTTCCCCTTGGTACTTTGTATGCAGTGTAAGCAGAAGCTGTGATAGGCTTTGCAGTCCTGTGCCGTGTTACTGTAACTCCTTGATTTTTTAGGAAGCACCTGACTGTGGGCCACCCTGGGGCAGGCAGCGTGCCCGTACACGACTGCCACTTTTCAGTCTCTTGTACTATGTATAGTTTTAAGTAGAATAAGCTTTTTAACAAAATATTGATGCGGTTTATGAGTCACGCAGGCTGCAAGTGTCTGGTGTGTGAGAGTCTTTGTATTTATAGTTGTTGGGGTTTGGTTTTTTGTTTTGTTGTTGTTTTTTTTTTAATTCATAAAGTAGCAAACTTGATAAACATAGCCACTTTAAACTGCTCTTGCTAAACAGACCCTGCTGTAGATAAAATACCACTGTAGATACAGGGAGGCACGCCGGCAGACCTCTCTCAACCGTGGGTGAGTTGAGCCCCTCTCTGCGAAAAGCACGGTCCGAGCTGCACGGCTGCCCTGTATTTGGCCGCATTTGTACCCAAACGCTGGGAAGGCCAGAGTCTGGGGTGTGTTTCAGCCCCCCGTGCCCATTGGCCTGCCGCTGGCTGCCCCCGTGGTCTGCTCGCCTGTTCATGGGGGGAAATGTCAGTCTTGTCAGTGCGGGAGGGATGGACGACCAGCCGCCGGACCGAAAACATGGGCATGGCGTTTCTGCAGCCGAAAAGCTTCCAAAGCCTCTCTGGAGTGCAAAAATTAGCCCTTGATTTGCTGTCTGCAGAGCCCGGCATGTCGGGGGTAAGAAGCGGAATCGGCTCCCCATTGGCGGCTGTGGGTCTGAGCCCCCTTGCCCACAGGCTGGGGCAGCAGGCAGGGCAGGCAGGGCAGGGCTGTGCCCGGGGAGCTGGCGTTTCATTGCATCTCCCACCTCTTGCCCTCTGGACGGGGGTAAATTTTACCCAGCCCCAGCCCGGCAGCTGTCAGCTTCTTGCCTCCTCCTGCCACGGCTGGGCAGGTGTTTCGGGATGGAGGATTAAGGACAAAGCTCTGATCCTGCTGCTCCCTCCCACCACCATGAAGCGTGGTAGCTCTGTGGGTCCCAGGGTCCCTACAGCACCCTGCGGGCGGGTGGCACATCGCCTGTCCTGCCTCCCGGGCCACCACCTGCCCTGAGCTCCGGAGATGTGCCACGGGCTCCGTGCTTTCGCAGCAGGTTTGCCTGCAAGGTGAGGCAGCTGCTAGGAGCTCACTGTGGGTTTCCACAGCAGCTTTTATCATTTATTTTTTTCTGTTGTTGCTGGTTGGGGGTTTTTTTGTTGGGGTTTTTTTTTTTTTTGGAGGACAGACTGACCTAGTGGGATGGATTTTTTTTTTGTCTGTCACTTTTGTTAGTTTTTAAGTTACCCGACTTGAATTTATCTGAACAGATGCAGAAGGAACTTTTTTTTTGTGTGAGTTAAGAGACAAAAATGCATTTTTAAACAAAGGAATCATGTATTAACATTTTAACAGCAATTCATAAATCTGCACTTTTTATGAGGTTTTGAAAAATCTATTTATAGGTACGGAACAATGGGGTTTGTTTAAAACTGTATCGCATTTATACTTGCTGAAATTACTTTCATTGTTATCAGTAGGAATTTCATTGGTAAATAAAATGGATAAAACCTGTCTCCTCTTCGAGCCATCATTTGCCATGTGCTGGGGAACACGTCTCTGGAGCAGAGCATCCTGTGTTTTGGGACGAGATCCAGTCCTGGAAGTGTCCTTCCCCTCCATGCCCTTGTACTGGTTTTTAATTTATGTATTATTTACTATATAGATTATTTAATCTATACATAGATAGATATAGATAAAAATCCTATTTAATCTATGGGAACATAGGTCCTGAAAAATGTATAGCGCTTGCCAAAGGGGATGTCTTTTAAACAGGCAGTTGTCCGTGATGCGGGATGGGGTGCTGGGCACCATGGTGTTTGCTCTTGATATGGGGCTAGAGCGTCCCCTTAGAAATTTGTTCTGTGAAAGCCACAGGCAGTGGGATGCACCAAGGAGCTGCTCCCTCTTCCAGGGAGCCCTGAGAGAGCCCCAGAGCAGAAGTGGGTGGGAGCCATAAAGAAAATGCAAAGGAGAGAGGTAACGTGTGCTGAGGGTGCTGGCTCGGGGCAATGCCAAGCTTATCTAGCAGCCAAATTGCCCCCAAGCCCCTGCAGCCCTGCCATCTGCCCCGTCCAGCCCCCGGGGAAGGTGGCATAGTGCTGAGGCATCACCAAGGGGGTTTGTCCTGCCAGAGACGCTCATCTCCCCTCCAAAGAGACAAAACTAGTTAACACAAGCCACGGACCTGGGGTGTTTTGGGTGTATCTTATCCTCCAGCTGCTGGATGCTCGGCTGGCCTGTCCCTGCAATGGAAATAACCCCCCAAAAACCCTAAAAGCCTGTTTCCAGTTCTGTCAGAGGTAGTGTGTGCCCCAAGGAGGGCTGTGACTGAGGGCTGTCACAGCACAGCCGTTACCTACCAGCATCTTTGGCTGGTTCAGCTTCATCCTGCCCTGAAAAATATATTTATCACAATAAAAAAAGTAGAACTGTAAATTATAAAGTGCTTATTCATTTGCTTTCAGTGGGAGTTTCAAAATACTGAAAGTATCTGTCATCTTGGGTCCAGGCAGAGCTTCCGTCCCCTTACGGGCACTGTAGCTGTTGCCTCCGGGCGCCGGTGCAGCTCCCGACTGGAGGGAGGGCGACCGTATCGCCAGCACTGTCATGAAAAAGATTATTATAATTTGCAACATTCCTCAAAGCCAAGCGCTGCTGTGGAGTTCCTGCTTTAATTCCTAAAGGCCCCACAGAACGGGCGAGCAGCAGGGAAGGACGGTGCCCTCCTCTAAGCGAGCCCAGCCCTGATTTTGGTCCCTGCACCTTCATCCGGCGCATGGTGTGAGGGCTCAGACGGGGCAGCCCAGCACGGGCAGAGGACAGCCCCGCTGCCCGGGCACCCCGGGCTTGCCCTGCACCCCGTCCTCACCTCTCCGGCCAGTTCCCCCCAGGAAGGCCAAAGGCGAAGACATCTGTGTGTGTTGGTGATTCCCCAGACCTTCGCCTTGACCATCCTCTCCGGGCCGCTACAGTTCTGCTGCCATCTAGCCGCACGCCCGCTGCCTCCGGCTCCCGCCCCGGCTCGCCCCGAAGCCCAGCCTGTGGCCAGAGAAACCCAGAGACTGAAAGGCAGTGGCAGACCAGGGACTGTGTCACAGGGATGCTCATGTGCCCACGCTGGGTGGCCACGGGACAGTCTCCCTGCACCCCATAGGTGACCCCTGTGGGATGCCCCCCGGATCTGGGTAGGGGCCACGCCTGGGGTAAGGGTGCGCAGCCCCGCACGGGCGGCATGTCCCTGGGGAGACCCGGCTGGGCTGACCCTGAGCCCCTCCAGGTCCCTCCCCAGCCTCACAAAGCACGGGGAGACACCCGGTGTGCCCCACGACTGGCATCAGCTGGGGGCACGACCACCCCAGCCCCCTGGTCGGAGCCGAAAAGCCATGAGCAGCAGCAGGGAGGCTGGCAGCAGCGCTGTGCCACCGCAGGTGGAGACCGGGTGCCCGCTCATGGCTTGAGCAAGCCCACATCCATAGGGTTGGATTTCAGCTTGTCCTGGGGTCTCCTTGGCCTCTTCCCAGCATCGCCTCTGGCTCCTCATGCCGTGGCACTGGGAAGAAATGGTGACCAGCCCCGGACCCCCGTACAGGGCAGCTAGTGGATCCTCTCTACCCAGCGTTTGCATTAATTGCTGCTCAAGTGCACCCACCAGCACGTGCCTTGATTTCAACGCTGCATGCTAAATTAGCCCAAATTACAGGCCATGTGGGAGCATGCAAACTCCTCCCAATAACTTTTCATTTGAACATGATGGAGCAATCTGGTGAGGCACCTGGACAGCAGAGCAGAGGCTCTACAAATCCAAGCTAGAATTATAGATGTTATAAATAACATCACTCGTCACGCTAATGGGCTCATGTAAATATCGTTGATTTTTTGCAAGCTTTTCAATGTATAAAAGGAGATAACCACTGGATTTGTATTTCCTGCTAAATTTAAACCTACCCTCTGCATCCTCCGCATATGCTTTTTGTCCTTGGGCTTTCTTCAGGCCCTTGGAGCAAAACTTGAATGTTTCCAACCTGCAGGAAAGTGCTTTTGCAGAAGGGAAGCCCTCCTTCTCCTGCCTGGGGCTGGTGTTCAGAGTATCAACATGTCCAGGGAATAAAATGTTGCCAAAAACTGGATACAGAAAATACAACAAAACGTGATTTCAGCCAAAACCAAAGTGGTTTAGCAGTCACGACCTGCAACATTCAGTGCTGACTTGCCCAGGAACGAGCTCCCCAGCAGGCTGCCGCTGCAGCGTGCGACCCCACAGAAGAGGGTTTAGCTTCAGCCCAGACCACCTCTCCCATGTTGTCCTCATGGCCCGGTGTCTCGTGATGCACTGAAAGCAGCAGGAGGAGCAGAGCTGGGCTGGGGAGATGATGCTGCCTGATACAGACTTTCAATTTGTCTTGCTAAATTACCTAGCTAGTCTCTCTTGGCTTCCTCTGCAATCAGTGGAGAGATGGAGAGGCTCCACCAGAGGGTGACATCTGCCCTGAATCATCTCTGGGGGACTCTGAGCCGCCTCCACCCTCCACGTCAGGGGAAACACGGTTGGGTTGCAGCGTTCAGCTTGTAGAACACGAAACTGCAGCTCACATCTGCAATACAGCAGAGTGATACTGAAAAGATCAGCTGAAAACTTGTTTTATTAGATTTAAGCTAACCCCTAGGGTTTTTTTTTTCCATTTTCCTGCTGAAAACAAAACAAAAAAAAAAAAAGAAAAATGCAATTTTTGCAAAAAACAGGAACAGAAGCAGCTCAGCTGGAGACATTCTTACCAGACCTGAGTGCAGATCCCATGACCGCAGAGATCCAGAACCTCAGCGCTGTGTCCCCGGGAGTCCCAGGAATGCCGGCAGGGCACGCTGCAGGAATGTGCTCGGTGCTGAGCACCTGCATCTGCTCACAGCTGGGAATGGGTGATGGAGAAAGAGTGCGACTTCGAATACTCTCCTGAGAGAAATAAAGGACAGGTACCAGGTTCCCAGATACATCCCACTCTGCCAAACCTCCCTCTGACTGGGCTTGGGGGGACAATCTGCAGCATTACAGGATCTGGGGATGGGCAAAAATATCCTCCATCGCTGGAGCCCCAGCGCCTGCTCCCTAGTCCTTGATGATCCTCGGCATCTGAGTTGTCACCCTTTCTCCTTAACTGCCTACTGGTGGGATGATGAGCTTCAGAGATCGTTTGCACCTCCCCGACACCAGGACGCTCAATGTTACCATTCAAACCGCTTCTGCAGCCACTGGGCTCCATGGTCTCACAGAGACTTGAGAAGGCAGCCCCTTTGCTCCACATCAAATAACTCATCTCAGTTTTGCAGAGTGCAGGGTTTTTTTCAAGCACAGGCTATCACCCACAGTGCAAAGGTGTACAGTTACATCCCGCGGACACCTGAGGGTGAAGGATGCACTCAGCCACCCCACAAATATGCACGTTTCCCGTGAACTCAAAAAACTGTGGGCCAAGTTCTTTGGGGGATGGGATCACTCCACACAGGTCAGGCCAGCTCGTAGGCTTAGAGGCACACACGGTGGTTAATCCCATCTGTTGCAGCAGGACCACACACAAACCCCACCACTGCCCGAATGTGGCTGTGAGCACTGGGCTTCATCTCCAGCAGCACTCAGGAGGCATCACCCCTCGTATGATTCCTACCTGCATGGAAGGACTTAGTGACCCAAGAGCCTTCCAAGGGGGTGTGGGAAAGACCATCCCACCTGTACAATCATCTGGGTGACCCACGCCAGTGGGCACCTCAAAGGTCTCCATGGGTGGGACAAGCCCCATCAGCCACCAACCCCAACCAAGCTTCATTGGCTCCAGCTTCAGGCATCCAGCTGAGGTGCCCAAGTGAAAGCCTAGTGAGATATTTATACTGAATGGAGGGAGTCCACTGCCTGCAGGGAAGAGATTCTAAATGCCCACACCTGGGTGGCATAAATCCAGATAGCGATGTCTCCCTAAGTCTATTGTATCATCCCTCTAGAGCAGCTCCACTCATCTCAGCAGCTTGTTGGTGTCAGGACCAAGCAGAGACCTTCTCAGCCATTACTGTTCACTATTTAGCTACCGGCCACTTGGTTTGAAACATCCCACCCATCTGCTGCTCTCCTTCCACCAGCAAGGAGCTCCCATGGTTCCTCCCCTGCCCACTAGCATCATCCCGCCTGCCTGCTGCAGCTCCTGGCTTTGGTCAATAACCATCTTCTACCAGCAGATACTGGGAGCTTTGGCAAAATCCGCAATATCACAGCACTAAACACACAGTGACGTCTGCTCCAAATGTCTGTTCTCCACCATGTGAAATTAGTTTAAAACATTGAGTTATTAATGAAGATGATACCGCAGAGGAATTTGAAGCCCCTGCTTCAGCTTTGCAGGCAACTTTGCTGCTGGCTCAGTGGAAAATGGCTTTTACCTCCCAGGCAAATGGTCACAATTTCAGTATTTTTGGAAAGGAAACAGGTTTTTTTCCCCCTTACAACTGGGAGAAAATGAGACATAAGCTAAGATGAGCCATGGCTGTAAGGGCACTCCTCTGAGATGGAGACAGCCACGTTCACGTGCCAGGCCTGGCTTTAGGCAGGAGCGGGTGCTGAATGTCCGTGTCCAAACCTCTAATCCAGACCCTGGGCTGCTCCTGGATGATTCTGGTCCTTGTTCCAGCCTGGACCTGAAAAATCTTTTCCACTAAAAATGGCAAATTGCCATGAAAAGAACCCTGTTTGGTAAATCAGCCTGTTGTGACAGGATATGTTTCCTTGGAGATTTTCCAACCAGCTGTAACACTAACACCGCTGGAAAGCCCATAGGCCTTTCTGCTTGGCTGGAAACACCACTTCTGTGGAAATCAATGGCAGATGTTACCTGGTGTGAGATCCATTCCCAAATCAAAGTAAGTCCAACAGCCTGGGAGACCGTGCAGCGAAGAGAAATCCTCCTGTGCTGAACCCGCGGGATCGCAGCCTCGCTGACACGCACTCCCCAGGCACACCTCACGCTCCTTGCTCCCGGGCAATCCTTCCTGGCCAAACAAGTTACACTGGTATTTATTTTCCAATACTTTTTCCATTTTCTGGCACTGACTACGCTGGAGAGAGTATTTGTGAACAAGCACGGTTCGGTTCCCTGCCGAACTGGAGCAGCTCCCTGGCCGGAGGGAGGTACCGAGCCAGTGATGGAGCTCCACGCAGAGGTGAGCACCTCCGAAACGTGCAATGGCAGCAGAGGTGTGACCCAAAGGACCTGAGCCCACGGCTGTGACCGAGGGGCCGTGCTGCTGGGGTTGCTGAGTCCCTCTGCCATTATCGGTGCCCAGCCCCAGGGAGGATGCAACAGAGACAAGGATCATCTCAAGGTGCGCAGAGACCCCTGTGTCCAAGTGTTGGGTGATCCGGGTGAGGCAGGGACATCTTCCACTAGATCAGGTTGCTCAAAGCTCCGTCCAACCTGACCTCGACCGCTTCCAATGGTGGGGCATCCACAACTTCTCTGGGCAACCTGTGCCAGTGCCTCACCAATTGCTGCAGACCTGCGAGGAATGCAGACTCTGCTGGAGGGGTTCATCTGCCCAGAGAGAGGTACCTGCAAAACGCAGGTGCCAACACCTGGTTTACTCATCCCAGGATTTTTATACTGTCAGTGGAGGAAAACGGCCACATTTAGGGAGTGCTTGTTTTCCTTCTAAAGAAGATGTGATAAAACCAGTCAAGGGAACAGCATCACACAAGAGAGAGTTTCTCCCCGTCAGCTGTGAAGAATCATCCTGCTGTGACGTGATTTTTCTGTATCCAAACCGGCCATTGTGCTGCATCCCAAGTGTGACCACATCTCAGAAGAATAAAACATCCTCTCTCCCCCTCTTCTGGCATACACAGAGCTAAATTCACTGTCTGCAACCCCCCAGCTTTTACCTACATATTCTGCAGCTTAATGAATTGACTCTTTTAAAGTGCTTTGGGAGAGGAAAGGTGTTTTAAAAGCACAAAAGGGCCATTAATATCAGATGTCGAGCCATAACAAAGAACAACTGTGATGCTGGTGCTTTCGTGATTAGTCGGGCACCCCGGATTGCATTATCTCATTTGCAACTGTGACAGAAACATGATACCAGCCCCTCTTTGGAAAAGTAACTTTTATTTTGTTGAAGCCATACGTTTCCAAGGATAGAGTAAAGCTCACAAGCCATAAATCATGCCCAGATAAGAATAATCTCAAACAATAGTTAGTTTGTAGCAGGATGTTGCTTGTTCTGTGATAATTGCTCAGTGTTCGAGGCAGATTTCCCATCACCTGCTCAGACACGCAGTACAGAAGAAAAATGCCCCGTGCCGGTTGCGGTTCCTAGCATTTGAAATCTGAGCATGTTAAGACAATTTTTAATAATACTGTTCCACATCTGCCCAAATCCCACAGTGCTGCAGCCTCTTAGATTTCAAGGACTGTTCACTTGTGGTCAGAAGACACGGCTGCAGCACGGAGACCTGCTGGCCTGATCCGAGCTAGGCTGGGCAGCGATGGTGAGGGAGATGTGGTGATGCAGACCTCCCAAGGTGTCCCAGCTTCTCTGCCTCTCAGCACATGAGCTCCAACGTCACTGCAACTGGGGGGGTGCACTGGAGGTGCTGGTGGAGCTGGGATGCGGGGGCTGCTGGGTTAAGGTGTGGGGGAGCTGCTCTGGGTGCCGGACCCCTGAGAAGTGCATCACCAGCCGCTGTGCAGTGCCGCACAGCTAAGATGGGTCAGAGATAAGGCCACGCAGAAGGCACGAGACAGGCAGCTGTGGGGGCAGCTGCCTCCTCCCCAGTGCTTGGGCTGCACTTGGGAGCTGCTGCCACCACATGGTCTTCAGAGGCTGCAGGGGACTCTGGGTCCACCAAGCCGGTGGCCCTGTCACTGCACCCTGGCAGCTCCTGGGGCCTGAGCTGGCTGCTCTCCTGCCTTGATGGCTGCCACGTAGCCCGAGAGGAGTACCGGGGTTGGGACAGGGTCCCATGAAGGAGTGAGAAACCAGCTCTACATCTGGTTCTGCAGTGGGGAAGGCATGTTTGAGTAGGAAAAGATGCAAAGTTTGGTTTGGAGAGCATCCATGGGCTGCTGTCTGCCTGCTGGAAGCAGCGACCTGGACCCTGCCCCTTGCACCCAAAATCCCCACACCAACAGCTCCAAGGCAAAGGAGGGATTTGTAAAATACTGCTGACTTCACCCAGTTAAGACTCATATTGGCACACAAAAGCTGCTTTTCCTTTTGAACAAAGCCATCGCTGCTTGCCGGGTGGCCTCTCTTTCTCCATGAACCAGCTGTGGCCCACGAAGGGTGAGACAAGAAGTTGTCCTCTGTCCCCGCTCAGCCCACCACCTCCCCACTTCATCCCCATGTTGGCATCCCCGAGGATGCCATTAGCTTTGCTGTGGAACGGGGTGCCACCTGGTCAGGATGTGCTGGTCTGGGATGTGCACGCACAGCTGGTTGCACTGAACGCAGCCCCTGAACTAAGGAAACAACCCTCTGTCACTGCCATGAACCAGCCAAATCTCCTTTACCCACCCCTGAATCCATCCCCCGCCCCGGCTCAGACCTGCTGTGAACAGTGTGAGGCAGCAAAGCTGCTGCATTGAGTAATTGGGCTTCCTTCAACCCAGCACTGGCCACCAGCAACACAGCACCACTGGGTTCCCCACAGGGACGGCAGCACCGGCTTGCACACCCCTGGGAATCCTTATGGGGTGCTATGGCAGACCAGGGGTCCACAACCAACCTGGCACCGGAGGGAGGCACAGAGGTGGGGGTGAAGGGCAGGATCCATCCACGTAGGACTCCCAAATGCCTCTGGGAGTCCAACTGAGAGCCTCCCTCCTGCAGGCAGCTGCACCAAGAGATCCAAAGCCCCTCGCTGAGCCGAGCCCTGTGTCAGGGCAGCACCCCTGCACCCTCCTCCAGCAGCGGCGGGTGTCCCTGTGCCCCTCATCCGGCTGCAATCCCCTGATGGTTCCCTGCAAAGCCCCTGTGTGCACCCCAGCTCTGGTGTCCCAGATGTTGGGGGTCCTGGCTCACGCTGGCAGGTAGAAGGGGTGAACAAGAGCGAGCAGGGAGGATGAGAGGTGCAGAAGAGGGGTTGGGTCCCACTCCCACATAAACATGTCTGGTAGTGCATGGGCTCACCAGGTGGGTATATTTACACAGCAAAACAAACGCTGTGCCTCCTCTGCCTCTCCTCCCACCTGACAGTCCATAGTCCCCATGGGAAAAAGGGGCAATGCAACTGCTTTTTCCCTCCTCCAGGTTTCCAAAATTGTATAAGGAAGGGAAATGCCCAGCAAAAGCCTTTGCTGCTAGGGCTCACGCTGAGCTTGGCTGTGCTTGTCCCTGCAGCTGTGACAGCCACGCAGACCTCTCCTCCTCTCCCGAGCAGCAGAGGCCCCCTCTGAGTGCTGCCAGGACCTCCAAGTGTAAGCAACTCCCCACAAAGTGTCCTATTCCCTCTGCCTTTTCCCTCCCATTTGCAGGACTCCCTTCCTCAAGGTCCCTCCAGCCAGCTTCACTCCCAGCACAGCACCCAGGGGACCCACCTGCCCTGCCTGGGGCTGGCTCCTGCCCGGCTCTGCCCCTACCACCGGGTAGGGGCTACGAAAACACCAAATCAACCTACACAAAAGCCACAAAATTCCCCCATGCTCCCCATGCATCTCCTCTCCTGTGTCCCCTCTCTGTAAGGATGTCCCTGCCATCGACCCAGACCAGTGGGAAGGGCAGAGCTGCTTTTCTTTTGCCCTAGAGGGAAACCCAGGAGGATCATTTTCCCCCTGCAAGCTGGGCTTTCAAAACAAACCCCAGAAGGACAGCTGTGGTGTTACCCATCCCCAGCCTGGGCATCATTTCGGGGAGACCTCACGCTGCGTGCTTGGGCAGCTGTCAGCTCTCAAGGGAGGCAGGGTGGGTGGCAGCTGATTCAAAGCCAAAAAGCGTGACTCCCAGGGGCTGCTGGGCTTCAGAGCAGGCACAAGGGCTTCAGGGCTGAGACCTTCAGGGGCTTAGACCGACATGGAATGCCATGTCTTGAAGCTTCAGGGCTTAGACTTTCAGTGATCTCCAGAGAGCAAGGAAGATCTGGGGGAAGATCACCTTGGTACGGCTAAGGGAAAATATTTTCCCACCATGCTAAAGAACAGGCAGCAGGTCTTTCCTCACAGCAAGATCCACATGATTTCAGCTGCCTGGAAAGGCCTGAGGACTATGAGATACACCCAGTCACATCCCCTCCACCAGTGGGACCCTGGTGCAATGAGCAGTGCAACCAACAGCAGGACCTCACCCCCATCCCTCCTCGCTCTCCACCATTTCCCAGCCCCGAATCCTTGCACCCTCCCCTCCTTCTCCCTTCTCCAGGTCCCAGAAAACCCTCTGTAACTAAAATCCTGCCCTGACCACCACCTCCTCCCCAGCAGGGATGGGCTTCTATGGAGCTCTCTGCCAGTGTGTAGGTCTCAGTGTTATCTTTGCCGGAAAGAAATAACCCCGTAACACATATAGCACATGTCTCCCAGAGGAAGCATCTTGACATCTGCAAATCACAGAAACTTTGTGTCCTGCACCAATAAAACCCGAACACTTTACAACAGACAGAACTTGAGTTACAATGGTGCCGTCCCCCGGCAACATTACGTCGGTCTTCCCTGTTACTCCCCAGTCGGTTCATTATTATTAATGTCACTACAATAAATACCAGAACAGAATTGACAGTGTTTGGCCACATATCTTAAAGCATTGCCCCACTCCTCCATCATTCCATGTCTGTGCAGCCTCAGTTTCCATCCCTATAAGTCATCAGAGGAGCCTTTAGGGACAAACCGTTTGACTATGTGACCAGCCAAGTAATAAAAGCCGTGCAGAATTGCAGCTGTGGCATCGATGACCAGCGAGAAGGTGCCCCCTATCCCAGTGGCCACGTCTTTGAGGACAGAGGGAATGGCACAGATGGAGTGGTAAGGGAAAGCAGCAAGGTGAAGGACAAATCCCACAGGGATGCGCAGGATCCTGTAGGTGAGGGATGCCACATCTTGAACAATTTGCAGGAAGCCCAGGAAGATGTTGACAATGACCCTCCCCAAGTCATAGGGGATGCTGATGAGCACCATGCTGATGGCTTTAAGGTAGGACACCACCCCGTTCCACAGGCTGTAGACTCCATCCAGAACTGTACCACCAACCCACTTGATAACAAGCCACAGAAAATAAAACACAAATTTCACCAGCTCCACAAACACGTAGATGAGGAGTTCCAGAAGTCTGATGAAAGGGGTAGCAATGATGCCAGCCACTTTTCTCACCAAGCTGCTGTCTTTGGCCTCCTGGTTGTCACTTGTTCCTACTTGCTCTCCAGAGCGGATCCGGCTGACAGCTTGCAGTATTGCTTCTGTTTTCTCCTGGCTTTGGTTGTCTTCCCCACAGTTGCCCTTGAACAAGTGAACCCCTGCTAGAAGCTGCTTTTCCAGCTCCCCCACCATGAGGTCCGCCAAGCTGTTTTCATCATTCGTCTTCTTCACTAGTCCCAGGGACCACCCCTCCGGAGCATCACAGCAGGCTGCCAGCCAGAGGGTCTCTGGCACTGACACCTTGCCTTTCACTTGGACACTGGAAGGAATCGCGCCTGCAAGGAGATACAGGTGATCCTTCTTGGAGCAGTGAGGGACCAGAGCTTGCTCCACTACCCTCCCAATGTCTCTGTGCCAGCTTTTGCTCAGAGATGGGCTCAGAGGGACAGCATTCGTGAGTGTGTAGGTGGCCATCTGGAAATCCTCCTCGTTGAGCAAGCTGGGATTGAGCAGGCCTCTCTCATAACCGGAGCCCACGTAGTCTGAGGTCAGGGCTTGATTTGCACCAAGGTTGGCCACAGTGCCGATGATATTGGCTTCATGCACCATCTCATGCAGGTCATTTTCGGGATCGTCTATCTGAAATAGTAGAGAGGAGATTTACTGGATGCAATTTGCCTTTCTAGAAAGCAACATGTAAAACGGGTCTTGAAGTATATTTTCCATTATGACTGCTACTACACGCTGTGCCTCGGACCACATCCTGCGCTCCCTCCTTCTTTTCTTTGCAGCGCTTCAGAGGAGCGTACACTCTACGTAGTTGCCCTGCCAAACACGTCGGTTTAGGCTGCAAGGGATGCTTGCAGCTCTCCAGTCTGGTCCGCAGCACAACACAGGCTCCAGAATCTCACCAGCCACCCTGCACCAAGCCTCTAACTTGTGCTTTTTTTTCCTAGAAGAGACTTTTTAAGACCAAGAGATGGCTTCATTTAGGGCCATGTTCTCACCTCCTACGGTGGTGGTACCTCCAGCTGATTTAAGCACCTACCACGGCACCTTAATTTCAGTTCCTCTGAACCATCAAATCCAAACCATGAAGAAAAAAACCCATGGTATATAAGATGCCTAGAGAAGGCATTTACCTCTCACTGCTGGTTGTGTAAGAAGCCAGAGGGAAGCCAGGCACCATGGCAGGTGTCCTTAACTTCCTTGCGTTGAACATAGACACGGCAGTGAGCTCTTCGGGCTCTCTCAGGGCTTGTCACTAGTAGTCTGAACCTCATGTCATTAATAGTCTGAACCTCATCCTTAATGACTGCACAGCTCCTCGCTTAACATGGATGAGGCTGCCATCACCACAGGTCCTCGACAGAATCTGTGCTACCTGCTCGTGTCTGCCATTCCCATGCTGCGGAGCCAGAGGTAGCAATTGCTGCAGCGGGAACTCGTCCTGGAGTCATGCACAGAGCCATGCACGGGGAGGTAACGAGCAGTGGGAGCAGCAGCACTGAACACCAGGGCGTGCTCAGTTCTTCCTCAGGTGGCCACAGCTCTGTCTGCTCCTTAGTCACTCCTACTGACACTGCCTGCAGCCGCTCTGGCGGGGTGTGCTAGAGTCATTTTCTTCCCCAAATTAGAGGGTGAGTGTGTTGGTAGAAGCTCGGGGGTGGCAGACAGTCTCTGGCAGTCGCTGCCTTCAGAGGCTGTGGCCCTCAGCTCCCAGCACTGTGCTGGCCCAATTAAACCTGCTGTCTTTGCTCCTGGCCTATAGACTGTTTACTGCACTATATAATACGCCCTTTGGAGACATCTATAGCAGACAGTTCATAGTCTACCTTGAATCACTCCCCAGTCATCATTCCTAATCCCTTGGCCACCCTGCAACGCACTTGGACAGATGTCCAACTGCGTCCTTGCAACCTGACCCAGAATTTGCATCCTCTTAGTGCCGCATCACCTCCTCGCAGCTCTGCGTCAGCCTGTGCTGAGAGTCAGGGTGAAAGGGCCAGCACCAGCGAGTGTCATGAGCCATCCATCACCCTCGCCGTAGGAACTGAGCTCTGGCTGGCCTCATGCATCAGCCAAGCCCCTGCGGTCCAGGCTCAGGGCTCCCTCTGCACCAAGGCTGGTCACAGTGCCAACACTGGCCACTGCAGAGGGCTGCATTACCCCCACCTCCTGCTAAGGAGGTTTCTTGCACTTCGCTTTGAAGCATCTGATGCTTATTGCTTCAGGACTGGGAGGATCACAGCGAGTCCTATGTGCTGATGCACAAGCCATAGCTTTTTCTAGATACGCCACTTAAAAAAGACTTATCCTGCACTACTTCTGCCTTATTCTGCTCCTCTTGCTCAGACACCCCAAACTCACAGGCTGCAGCTGGCTGATGAGGCCAGACATTTTGTGTTCCACAAAATCACTGTCCCTTCCTGCCCCCCCAAATCATTCTCCCTGTTCTGATGAGATGGCGGTGTTGTGCCATGGGACAAGGGATGCACCCGATCAGTTTAATCCCACGGTCCAGGTGAGGGGGGAGCAGGCACGGGTGCGAGGCTGTGCCTAGGAACTGCCCTCCATGCTGTGGCCCTCTTGAGCCTGACACCCTTGCAGACACTCATCCCCTCTCACTCCCATGTCAGTGCTGCCGTACCACAAGGACATGTAGACACAAGATGGGTCAGCTCTGCCTCCTGGCAGAGATTCCCAGCCTACATGAAGCAGATGGTATAAACCTAATTTTCTCTCCTTATAAGATGATGCATGCAAATTTTGAGGTGCCTATCAAGAAAATATGTCTCTGGTTACCTGTTCAGCCGCAGGCTTTTGCACATACCATTGGGATTGTTTAGATGCAATTAAAAAAGAACATGATAAAAATGTGGCCGTGTGCTGTTCATGCGTAAGACTCTGACATCACCAAGTTAAGCTTGTAATAACTCATATTATGGTTTGTAATAACTCGTGTGTAACTGAGGTTTTCGTGCCTCCTCCAGCTCAGCCGCAAAGGCAAGCTGTCTCCAGCACTGCATCTAGTCTGCATTGCAAGCTACCTTTCCTCACTGCTTCAAAAAGCTTTTGGTTTGTGTCTCTGCCAAAGCATATCTGCATTCATGGAGTCAGCCACGAAGCCACCTGTCCAAATAACCTGGAATAGCTAAGGGCAAGATCCAAGCAGACAGGTAAACACCTCATTCATAGGATGGGGATTTAAAAATAAATCATGCACCTGAACACCTGCATGGATGTGAGCACCTAACAATATTGATGTGTTTCATGAAGTGGGAGTTGCAGTTTCACAGCAGGAGCAGAGGCAGAGGGAGATTAAAAGTATGGCAACACACAGCTATTAGAGCAGGCAGCTTCCATCAGGTTTGGCCATTTAACAGTGTAAGACACTGTTACCGCCCACCTTCCCCACCCTAGGACCATTCCAGGTGAACTTCAGCATCCCACTCCCCTCGCTATTTCCTCAGGCATGCTTACGCCTTTGATTGCAGTGGAGCTATTTCATCTACCCTTAGTACAGATCCCAGGGAGGAGGCACAGTGCGTCTCACGCCAAGGTTCCTGTTGTAGGATGTTCACATGAGTGGCTCTAGAAGTACCTGTTTCTCTTGACTGTCTACCAAGAGAGATGGCAAGAGCAGCTCAGAGGTAGCTATAGCTGGGCGATGCAAATCCCACCTTGGTCATCTGGCTGGTGGTAGTCATCAACCAAATGAACACACAAGGTGATTCATCCAGCCCCTCATACGTTAGGACAGAAAAAGCAACTCCAGAGTTTTCCATCTCTCTCTAAGCTACAGAAAGAGTCAAACCCATAGGTTTTCAGACAACCAAAACAAGATGAGGTGAAAGCCACCTAAGTGACTTGCTCTCAACACCTAGAAAATCTGTGGCAGAGCAGGTTTTCAGACCTGAGCCTGGGGGAGTCCCATCAGTACCCTGCTCATCAGCCTACCCTGCTTGCTCTCTAATTTTTCACTAATTGCTGAATTAATTCGCTGTTTCCAGCTGCCAGTCGGCAGTGGGTGGCACTGACATTCCTCGCACTTCTCACCCAATTACTGACTCTGCTACATTTGGCATTTGTTTCTCAGGCAGACATTCCTGAGGAGGTAGGCATGCAGGGAGCGAGACGGTGCCCTCACCACTTACATCATTACCCAAAAAAACCCCATGTGACAACCCCGAGGCCCTCACCAGAATGCAGAGAGTGTTTTTACAGCGATTTTGTTTCCGCTTGCTCTGTCTCTGCATCTCCATGTGCATGCACATAGGCATAAGCACATGCCACTGTGCAGCTGAGCCTGCTCATACCCGGCTATCTCTGTCTTGGCAAGGAAATTACGCAGAAAATAGGCAATATAACCTCATGGGGCTATGCCGCAGAGCAGGTGTTGCTAAGGGTTCCCTTCAGCAGCCATCTGACTTTTCCTAACCATCTGACCTAGCCTTGATAGGAACACACATAATGGGTGTGAAATCTCTTCCTCACTTTCTCCTCCCAGATCCAGCGTGGAGAGGGGTGTATGTGCTTATTTCTTGAGCTATAGGAATTTTTTGTAGTCCTGATTTCTTCTCCTTACAGATTCTTCAGACAATTTTTTTTTTTTCGAGGTTTTCTGTCTCAGACTGAGGTTCTTCCAGTGAACCACAGAGCTGCTACCTCCCACCTCTGAGACACCTGTATTTCAGCAATGGGTGAAGGGGACCCATTAGTGTAAACTAAGAACAGACCCACAGCAACCTATGGGGATGCTCTGGAGAAGCCAGAACAACTAAAGGTAGCACCTGGCCAATTATTTCTGGGGCTGCGGTACAGTTTGGAGGCAGGAGACACAAGGTTTGGGGCTCTGGAGTGCTAGCAGGGACAATGACAAGGTGAGGGGTGAAGAGGGATGGAGCGGGGAGGGCAGGGGAGCCAGCTGGAGGGAGGTGCCGTGGAGGGGCTGCCTGCTGCTCCATGGCAGGAACAGCTTTCAAGCCTGCCTGGGCAGGTCTGGTGAGTCAGACCATGAGGAACAGGAGGAGATATGGTGGCTAGAGGTGACGAAGGGCATCGGTGGCTAGAGGTGACGAAGGACATCAGTGGCTGAGGCAAATGGGAAAGGATCTCATCTCTGCTGCTTTGCCTCACTGCCTCCATGGTGCTGACAGCAGATGCTCACTTGCCTAAGTCCTCTTTGTGCTTTAAAATTCATCACCCTTCCTCAAATCTGTTATGGCAGCCTACAAAAAGCTTCCCTCTGTTTTAAAAGGGCAAGCAGACACCTCCCACAGCCATCTGTGAAGTGGAAGGAGAGCAGATCAAAAGGCCCTCAGGAACTCCTGCAACTCAAAACCCAGCCCAGAGAGCAGGGAGACAGTCCAAGGTGAAGACAGGGACGTAGGATCTCCTCTCTTCACTGCCTCTGACCTCGTGCTCTTAGTATCTCATCACCCAACATGAGGAAAACGAGCACGGCAGCCACTCTCTTGGGACAGGGTGAGCTTTGATTCTGCCTACGTCCAGCACCCAAGGGCCCTGCTCTGATACTGCAGCCATTCCTGCCCTGACGAAGCACCCCTGCACGCTGCCAATCTGTCCTGAGCTCCATAGATGGGGGTAGCTTGAGGTTTGCTACAAAATTCCCCATGATCACTGCTGAAAAACCTGAAACACAGCAAAAGAAAAGAGGTAAAGCGTATTTGTTCTCTTAGGGTACCAGCAATTTTTAAAGGATTTCCTTTAGATTTAACAGCCTGAAGGACTTGCTTAAACATGCCAAGTGTCAGGAGAGACAAAAACCACTGAGGCTCCGGCAAAATTCATTTTTTACTGCACACTTCTGACCTGACTGAAGCCTGCACGCTCCAGGACACGGCAACTCATTTCCCTACCAGAGTCTGCAACACAGGGACACAACAAAAAGCTGCAGTGTCAACTTGGTGAACCGCAAACGGGTGTTTTATCCCTGTGCAGCGAAGCTGAAGAACTCTTATCAACGCTGTGATCACACTGGCAACAGAACAAACTTCAACTTGACACTGCAATGTTTAACCCTGCTACCCACCAGCAGTGCTCCCTGCCCGTGATAGCTGGCTAGGCAGGGCAGACGCATCAGCCGGCGTCAAAGATGACTTTCCTCTCCCCTGGCACTGCATGTCGCACACAGCAGCCTCCCAGCTTTCATTATAAGCCCTGTGGGACAAGGAACTATTTGTTTCCTCAGTTCCAAGCACAAAAATAAGTCCTGCTTTGTGTTAAATTAGTCTCAAAAGAAGTTCAACAAGCAGAGCTCCTGCCTCCTTTGCAAAATCCTAGCCCCAGCTTCACCCCAGAGGAAACGTTCTCCAGGAACATTTGCTTTACAGCGAAGGAAAAGCTGACTTACCTGCGGTTCGACTAGCCAGTTCTCCTCCTCGTTTTGGGCTGGCTTTGTATACTTAAAAGCTGAATAAAGAGGGATTTTGTCCTTAGTACTGTAGAGGGTTGCAAAGCGTGGCTCTTTGTTGTACTGCTGACAGATTTTCACGTGGAACGGCTCTGTAAATCCTTCGGGTGGGACTTGTCCAGGGAAGAACACGTTACACTCAGCAAAACCAGTTTCATCCTCTCCAACAACTCTGCCCTGGGAGAAGCCTGGGAAAACTGAGATGCAAAGCAAAAATACAATGGACGTCTTCATGGTCCGCTCCCTGGAGCTGAGGGAAGCCCCGTCTGTCTCCGCTGGGTACGGCAAAGGACCTATGCTCTGAGTCCATGCAGCAGCGAAGCCAGAAAGCGTCTGGAATTCGGGTGTAGCGTGCGAGGGAAATGAAATATGAAACCACAGCCGATCCCTTCGGGGAGCCAGCGCTTTCGGCAGGCAGCGCGTTGTGAAACTGAACGTGCGCCAGGCTGGGCTGACACACGCTGCGGACGCCAACTGCCCACGGGAAATAATGCCAACCAACCTGAAATCATCAGGGCTCGCTGGGAAGAGGAGGAGGGAAGCCTACGGCGGCGTGGGGCTAGAGCTGAGCAGCACCGGCTGTCCAGGCTGGGGCTCAGCGCCAGCGGGGGTGTGGTGTGCTGCATTGCAGCAGAGTCCCCGGCAGGAATTTTGGCTGACGCAGCCAGAAATCTTCCTGGGGCTACCGGGGGGATGCTGCAAAGTCAGATTCACCACCCCGAAGAAGGTGTTAGCTGCCCTCTCCAGCCATGAGCCTGGCTAAGGGAGAGGGAGAAGGAGAGGGAGAGGGAGAGGAGAAGAGAGGTGGCAGGGTATTGGCACTGCTGGGAACCCACCTTGCCCCTTTTTGGGGTGTCTGTCACCACTGTTGCTGTCAGCCACGTGCTGCTAAGGCACCTGGGAAAGGCAGTCTCCTCCCGGCTCTCTGGGAGCTGTAATAGGCATCCGAAACCCTCCTGTGGAGCAGTATCACCTCACCTTAGCAGACCCTTCCTCAGGAGAGATTAACAAGAGCTAGAAGGATAAAGACCCTCAGATCACATAGCCTTAATCAACACCCACCTCTGAATATTTTGACCAAACCTATAGAACTAGCCAAAAAAAAAAAAAAAATCTATCTAAAGGGAATTAAACCACTCCTCTGAGTTTATGATCAGCAGAGCTACTGCTGGGTAAAGGCTGTATTCCTTCAGTGACTGGGAAAACTAATGTTTTCAGAATAGTGGGGGTGGAAAGGAGACTACAGAGCAGTTCCTCAGAGTCAAGAAAATGTGCAATTCCCCACCCAAGAAGTTAGATATGATCAGATGTGTTGCCAACATCCTTAAAAAATCCTGGGTGCCAATAAGCCACAGGTCCCTTTTAGACAAAGCTGGTTTATACTGTTACAGTGATTTCCAAGCAAAAATCTCCAAGCGCTACCAAACCACAAGTGCTTTGCAGACGAGGTAGGAGCAGTCTATATTGCAAATGACAAAATGGGACAGCGGGTGGTTGAAGTGCCTGCCCGAGGTCAGAGAAGGACCCTGTAAAAGCGCTAAAAATAGACTGGACTCTAAGACTATCATTCCTGTACTCAGGGATGACTTCTAGAAGTATGAAGGCACGGAAATATGTCAGCACCTCTTGGTGTGGTGTTATCAGCTGGGGGACACAGAGGCGGGCTGGACAGGCTGGGGAACAACAGGAAATGTAGTAAATGGGCTTGGTTTTGGTCCAGGCAGATGCCTGGTCACCCAGCCCTGACAGAAAGAGTTAGTCATGTTCAGGAAAGATGATGGAACTGAAAGCATAGACACAGCCTGACCTGAAGACAGCGGCTCCAAAAGACAGGTCTAAAATTTCATTTTCCTGGATGTAAAAAGGCTCCTGGGAAATCAAGAACTGAAGCCAAACCTTAGCTATTAGATGCTCGTTTGATCCCAGGCTTTCAATTTCCTGGGCAGCAGAGGAAAAGATTTTCACAAGCACGGTAAGCCCCACTCCCCAGGCAAACCTAGACCAGGCGATGCCTTTAAACACCCCGCTCCAAGACTGACTTGCATCCCCCCAGTATAGGCATGGTCCCAATCCAACAAAAAGGCAGCATGAGGTATCTTAAGATGAGCATGACAGTGACCAGCACGCTGAGCAAATCGATGACATCCACCAGGAAACACGGACATCCTGCCTCTGCCCTGGACCTGCGCATCAGCCTCCTCCCTCAAAGCGGCACCTCTGTCTCACTGGAATGCACAGCCCCAAGCTGTCTTCCGAGCGTCAAGGGCTGCTTATCTGCTTTTTGGGAACTCTGAGCAGCTCTTTCCTTTCAGGCTGTGAGGCTGGGGTCTGCCTGCCTATTTAGCTCCATATTTGCCAGCAAATGGATAACCCTTGACTCAGCCTAAAGAGCAAGAGCCTCAGGCTCTCATCTCCTATGAAGAGCATCAACGTGAAAGCCAGCATGGAGCTCCACTCCTCTACTCCCAATCCCATTTTCTCTCCAAGCGAGGCCCCTCTGCAGTTTCTATCTAATTTAAGGTAGCTGTTGTGACCCTTGAACGTGGAGCTGGATATTTTTTTCTGTTCTTGCTAACATCCCTATTACTGAAGAGACTGTGTGCCATCATCATGGTGTGGCACTCACCGTGCTGGGAAGATAAAGGCCAAATGACTGCTCTGCCTCGGGAAGATAAAGGCCAAAGGACTGCCCTGCCTCAGGAAGATCACGTTCTCAGCCAAGGGATCACAGATAGACAGGGGAATCAAACACAGTGAGACACAGTCGGTCAGAGGTTTTGATGACTCAGTGTTCCAGTAACTTATCTGCTATCACAGGCTTTTATAGGCATCACAGGGACTGATGCCTATAGGGAGTGATGCAAAAGGCAATATTAATATCGAATCCAAAACAGCCCTAAGGCTGTTGATGTGAGCAGAAGGGCTCTGGGAAAATGCACATTGGGTTGGAAGCAGGCAGCACGAGCCGGCCAGCAGCAGCATGGCCTTGCAGGGGCTGCCTCCTCCAAACCCACCCAAGGGTGACAGTGCAACAAGACCAGCGGTGCCAGCAGTGCAGGCAAGCACCTTGTGTTTGATGTGACGGAGGAGAGGGAGCCAGGGAAGATGCAAAGAAGCAGGTGATGTGGTCAAAGGGACATGTGAGAAAAGTGATCTCTCAGTGGCAGACAGAGCTGTGTAGGAGGACAGGAGAGGCTGTAGGCAATAGACTGTATGGACACAGAGTTTGCAAGGCATACCAGAGATAAAGTGCGTCGGGGAAAAGAGATTGAAGACAGAGAGATTGGAGAGAAGGAAGGGCAAGAAAAGAGGTAAGGACCCAGACCCTCTTCTTCAAGAGTCTCAAGCACTAAGACCAATGTCTCAAAGAAAAGAATACTTCCCTGCAAAACAAACCTGAAAAACGTGCCAGCATTCAAACCCTTTAGCCACGAAGAAGCTGCCAGGCTTGTTTGCCTGCTTTCCCACACTGTGCCTCCAGCCCTGTCTCTCTGTTCACACGGCTCACACTGGATTTGCTACAAATAGCAAATCTTCCTCCTCGCATGCCTGACCCCTCAAGTCTAGTCTTTCAAAACATTCTTGATTCCAAATATTTTTCCAGGCCGGATCTCCTGTCTCCTACCATGACCTCTGGGCGGGACCCCAGTGCTGTATGTGACTGTCACATTCTTCTGAGAAGGAAAGGAAGAAGAAAGTATCTCTAAGGGCAAGCAGTCCCACTGGAGAGACACCATCCAATTCAGTGGAGATACCAAAGATTGGGCTTGGAGCATGGCAGTGCCAGCACACATGCCATGGCATTTCAGAGAGCACATCTGCCTCCTCACTGTCTCCGGGGGAAAGAGTGTCTTTTTAAAATTAGCTTAAAAATTTGGTCTGGGAAAGGAGCCCAGTGCTGAGCTAGGGAGAAAAGCAGGAATGAAAAAATTGTCCTGCTAAAACTAAGAGATTCAAGGGCTGGGAGGGCAGAAGGACAATAAACTCTTCTGGGAAGAGCATAGCAACATGCTGTTGGGATTTTGAATCCCACCTTAAATTAGGTCT
The DNA here is from genome assembly GCA_013401315.1 of Balaeniceps rex. Taxonomy (NCBI): domain Eukaryota; kingdom Metazoa; phylum Chordata; class Aves; order Pelecaniformes; family Balaenicipitidae; genus Balaeniceps; species Balaeniceps rex. The sequence continues at coordinate 171,890 of VYZW01027487.1, read as the reverse complement.
TGATGCCAGTCACTGCTGCCTACTTGTTAGGTGTTTACACACCTTCCCCACGGTGCTCCTCGTGCTGGTGAGGACTGGCCCACTGCTGATGGTACTGCTTCTTGCTCACCTTCTGCCGTGATGCTAACAAACAAGGGTGGGCCAGCGAGAGGCCACTAACCACCTCAAACTGCCAGGGATGCCGATCTGGCTAGTATCCTTCCTCACTTGCCTTTCCTCATGGTCTCTGTCCACAGCAGCCAGTGGATGCCTCAAAGTGGTGTCACAGCTGAAATCAGACAAGAAAAAGATGGGGAGGTTTAAGATGTGAAATGATGGAGGAGGTTGTCTGTGGTGCAGTCAGAGGAAGAGGCTGGTGACTGGGAACAGTGAAGCACCCAAACATACTGCTCTCTGGGTGATAACACCATTAGGACAGGGACTGGTCCTGGGTTTGTACAAAAACTTGCACAGTGGGAGTCTGACAGGGACCTTGTAAACCATGAAGTACAAATGCATTGCACAAATACTGAATTAAATTAATAAAGTCCAGAGGCTACACCCTTTGGCACTTTATCACAGCCTTCAGACTCCAGAGATCTCTGTTAATCTTCAGCTGTTAGAAACAAGCACAATGACAGCAGAAGTAGAATAGATTTAGAACAGCAGTACAAGGCAACATTTTTAATAGTGCAAATGATTAACTATTAGAATGAGTTATTTAGAGATGTGCTGAAAGCTCCAACACTTTCATTCTTCAAATCAAGAGATGCTTTTTAACACAATATCAACTATGATAAAAGAATCGATGCTTCAAATGTAATGGCCTGTGTTTTACAGATTGTCAGTCGGTCAGAGCCACAGCAGTTCTTTCACACCTTAAATCTGTTTTGGACAGGAAAGTTACCCACTTGCATGCTTTTCTTCTACGTATTATTACTGTCTTTTTATTATTTGTTATATTTTATTTTTTCAAAAGTGCAGTGCGATTCAGTCAATGCTGAGAGCTCGCTGTGCTAGGTGCTGCCTGAAAACAAGGTGTGAGACAGCTCCTGACAGTCTGCATCAACAGAAGACTGATGGGTGGGAACAAAATTAGAGGTACAGACTTGTTAGGCTTGCATCATCTCAGAAGAGGGAATGAGAAAGCCATAATACTTGAGAAAGCTAAACCTGCTGGCAGGATCCAGAAGCTTTAATCAAGAGGCAAGATAGCAGCCGCACCCAGGACAGCCTGTCTCCAGTAACACCACCGTGTTTTGGAACCAAGGAGTGGGAGGAGGAGATGTTCTGCATTAAGGGTTTGGCCAGACCCAATAGATGGAGGTGAGGTTCCAGCTGCTCCCTGGCTCTGACGCCCTCCATGCCACTTGGATCGGCAGTGGAGATGCTCACATGGAGCCCAGTCATCCCAACAGCCAAAGCAGAGAAGCAGGCACCACAAGGGTGTGACTTGCATCATCCTGCATGGCCAGGCAAGGACGAGATGGCATCCTCCAGATGTGCCTCTGTCTCTGCACCGGCTGCAAAGTGAGCCCAGGATGTCCACAGCAGGTCAGACAAACCTTGGGCAGGACCTAACGTACTCCTGTCACCGCAGGGATTTAGCCCATGAAAAATCAAGCTTGTTGGCTGCACGAGGGAAGAGCAAGCAGGTGTTTCTCCATGCTCCTTTCAGGCCTTGGCCTTGCTACTGAAATACATATTGCAACTGTTGCTAGGCGTAAACGTAATATCATATTTTCCACATATGTTGCTTCTTAGCCAGTACTGCCTGGGGAAAGATTCAGCTGTGAAAAACACAATCACCAGTCCCAGGATCCCGTCACTGCCGAGAGTACAGGGCACAGCTTCTGCCCGTAGAGTTCACAGAATAGGATCGGTGTACGACAGCCAGGACAAAGTACTTCCTCTAAAAAACAAAAGCAGCAGTGCTTTTAGTCGCACTGACAGCAGGGTGGAAGGAAGTACTGGCCTTAAATTAGTGCTTTAAATAAACGGGTGGCTGGTTGGGACTGCAGGTTAAATTACAAGTGCAAAACCCAAAGCCTCTGGAGAGCAGACCTGGGAGCCTCCTGATTTCAAAAACAGCTCAGAAGAAGTGAAGAGCCAGACTTTGCAGTGTCTCTGCTGGGATCTGCTGCGTAACTGTCTGACTTGACTTTCTTGGGAGATGGTATTAACTCGTCCGTGGTGTCATGAATGGAGTGATTTAGATCACTTAAAGAATCACTGTCAAAGTTAGTAGCAAAAGTGGGTTTAATATGATGTTGTAGAAGTGCGACTTAACAAAGTTCGATGGCAAGGTTCACTCTATTAATTACTGCATGGAAGAAACATACAAAGGAAAATTGAGTTACTCTCGAGTTAGAATGATTCACAGAGAGACTGGGGACATAAAAGGATAAGGAGGACCCTCCTGTTGAGTCAGGAGGTTCAGAGTAGACCCCCTTGGTTTCTAAACTCCTGATGGAGCTTAGGTGCAGCTAGGTCCAATCTTAGCCTCAGACTTGGTGAATGGTCTATGTCTAAGGGATTGTACATGCAAAGCTTATGTAATGTTTCATTAGCATCAATTAAGCATGCAATCAAAGTTACCAAGACAAAATCAAAGTTAACCATACTACAAGGTTATGCACAATATCGGTCACTTACCAAAGATCTGTCGTTGGTAAAAGGTCTCTCTGTCTTGAGGAGCAACCTTGAGAGGTGTCCCAGCTCAAGGGGAGATCACTGCCATGCAGCCACACTGTCTAGCAGGGAGAGCTCAAAGAAAGCTCTGTCATATTTATCGGGTAAAATGGTTGGCTCGTAGTCAAATTACATGCGATGGGAAAGGTATGAATGAGACTCCTTGTACCCAAAACTTTCTTTGTTCCTTGATAAATGAGTCTTGGAAAAGCCACCTGTTATTGATATGTCAATTGCATGATCGGTGTTCCAAACTCATATGCATTGATGCTCACTGTGCCACTCCACTCCTTTGTGGGTTTTTAGAGAGCAGACTGAAACCAGAGTTCATGGCCATGCCTTTACCTCTTCTGGAGCCTGCACCAAACCACCGCCAGTCTGGTCAAGGGGTCAAGCGCATCCATCACGTGGCTGTGTAACACTTGTCATATGGCGGGCTGAGGAG